>JANIJG010009329.1:38775-58865 GCA_024611175.1 Megaceryle torquata | reverse complement strand
AATTAGGCCATTGTTTCATCACCCTTCAACATTTTTGAAGTGCTTTCAAGCAATGCCAAGGTCAGTGGTGGAGAGAGGGTGACACAAAGACTCTTCTTATAAACTACCTGCAAAGCACTTCCCTATTTTACCTCCCAGAACTGAGCCAGGTACCTGCCTGGAAGACCCTGTCTCCTCAATGAACACACTTGTGATGTAAGGGACATCTCCATTCTTTCCATAGAGAAGATCTTCTTGTTGCTGTACAAAAACTTCAGTCATCTGGTTCCAACAGCCAAGCAACCTACCACCTCCAGCTGGGCTTGTCCCAGAATTACCAACACCTCAACAATATTCAGGCCAGTAACTGCTTTAGGTCAGATGTTCCTGTGTGAAGAACTGCTAAGTAGAAAGCTGTTTCTAAGTTTGGGGTTGCTTCAGGTTCAGACAACTTCCTTCAGACTTCTGTCTGCGGTTGCATCTCCACGTCCCTGAGCACTGTATTTGTGAATATTTCACAGTCCTTACTGGCCCTTACTCTTGTGACAGCCTTGTAAGGTGGCTAAGCGTAAGACCCATTTCAAAGACAGAGCGGTGAGGCAAACTGAAATCAGGAGTTGTGGTTTGGTTCATACAGACTTTGAGGTTTGGGTTCAGTCCTATCGAAATCCCAAGGTAAAATTTGAGAGAATTCCTCTTCCATCTCTAAAAAAGACCCTCAGCACTGAACTAAACACACAAATGCTGCTTTTCAGCCCTTTCTGCTGTTACCTGACCCAGATGTCCCTCTAGCAAGCTTTTCAATGCAAATCAATCAGTTTTCAGTTGGGATCAAAACCTAAAGCCAGGCCAGCTCTGAGTGATTTTAAAATTGTGCAAGTATTTTACGTGGCTCTAAAAAATAATGTAACATTTGTGCAGGTTTATATACCCATAAGCATATGCATACATGCCTGGGTGGTTATTAGTTTCCCACGTGATAGATTCTGGGGAGGGAAATGAGATGTATTAAGGTGACAGCTCGCACTGTGGTTTTCAAATGAGGGCAGATATAGTGCTCTTTGCATCAGTCTTTTTTTTCTTCTCAGCAATAAATCCCTCAATGTGAGGCCACCCCCTTCAGCCCTTCCCTTTCGTCAGCAGACTTTCTAGTCACAACTCACCTGGCTCCCAAAATCACCTCTTTGTCCTTCTTATTGACAAAACTGGAAAGAAAACCAGGCTCAACTTATTTCCTTCCCTCTCCAGGGACCTCATTAAGCACACCCAAACAGCGACATCTCTGCTGGGCTCCAGATCAATGGACACTGTCATCTGGAGATTTTAATCACATTAACACCACAGCAGAGTAAAATCTATCTGATTCTTGCTAAAATACTTCTGGCAATTGCTGCAACTACCACTCGGAAGGCTTATTTCTATGTGTGGATACAAATCAATCTACCACAGCCACTGCCTTCCAGTCCCTCCTCATAAAGCCTCAACTCCCTCTCCAGGAAATGCGATCTGATCCCTCAGACCTGCCTTCTTTATGACTGGCATTAGCTATATTCAGCCAATCCCGAGGAGCAGAGCACAAAAATAATCAATCGAGCGAAGCTCTGCGAGCCAGTGGAGAACCCTCACCGCTCAGAAACATCGCAGGAAAACAAACGCCGGGGCTGGATTCCTACACGTAGTCCTTGCAACAAGGAGGTAAAAAGGGTTATACTCGCATGGAGAGTCTTACAAAGAGCACTCCTTGGCTACCCCAGATCCAGAGGGTTTTGGTAAACAAGGAGCAATGGTCAGGCTGAAGGGCAGTTGCACTCAATCATTATTCCAGGAACATGAGAGAATAGCGTAAGTCGCTTACAGGGACATCCATGTAACCACACACTGCTGAAAAACATGGGAGTGTTTTCTTTCAGAGAGTGAGAAATAACTTTTCAATCCTACTCACACATCCCTGCATCTCATCTGACTTCCAATCAGTAGTAATTACCTATCACCCAGCCTTGCCCTCCTCAACATGCTGTTGATGGTGTTCCCTGATTGTCTGGTGTGTGGAGGGCAGGAACTTGCAGAACAGTAATTCCTGATGAAAGCTGTTATTTCTTGAGCAATAACTTACAATTCCATCACTAAAGAATAATTGGACTTTCTGAAGGTCCCTGGCACCCTGTGAAGGCTGTATAGTCAGGGAGATGTTTTTCTGTCAGGAAAAAATTTCCTAGTTTTTTGATGCCTACTTCAAAAAGTTTGGGCTGTGGCTAAATTACTAAAAAGAAAAAAAAAAAAACAAAACCCAACCTTATTTTTGGCTTAAGCCCTGTGTTTGGTGTGGTATCTCCTAAGAATTAAGGAATCCATCTCAGGATTTCTAAAGTAGCCCGTGAGGATTCATAAGCACAGCGTACCTCTTCGGCAATCCTTAATGAATGCTTCAGGGGCATTTTCACTTGTTCCTCTGTCGTTACTGAAATTATTCTCAGCATCCAGCATCGTCTCAAGAAAATTTTAGAATAACTGTAATGCTGCAGTGATTTCAGTCATAATCCAAAAAAAAGTGGCATATCTATTTCTGCAGGATAAATTAAAGATACTTACAGGATCAAATGTATCGAGTTGGTAGAGTAACTGTCGTGTATAGCATTGAAATGTATGTATTCAGGAGTTTAATATTATCCTAGGCAAATAAAGCCAAAAAGTAATAAAGTAAAAGATTTAGCAGAGAATCAAGCCAACCAATGGAGCTAGCCATCACCAAAGCTCTAAAACAGGCAGATAACAAAGTAAGCAAAACCTACGTTACAGGAAAAGACGAGCATTTGACAGAATAAAGAAGGCTTAAAGAAGCTAAAAGTTATAATACAGCTGTAATGAGCTGCTCAGATCCATAAATTTAATGGCAATTACAGGCCTGGAGCCACTGATCTTCTCACTCTGTCCTCGCTGCGCTGTCTCCTGCGCATGGCTAGAGAAGTTCCGATCTCGGGGAACTGCCTCCAGTTGGTAATTATAAAAATATTGTATTTATTCAGCAGCCTAGGGAAGATGCTGAACAGTACAGGCACGAGGATTTGTTTAGAAGAAGATAGAACTCTCCTATTTGTTTAGAAGTAGTAAAACGGTGCCCTTGCTAAGCCACAGCTCGACACCCGTTGCAGCCGAGGCTGCTGGGTTTGGCAGCGTTTATTAACACACCCGATGTTGTATCTGATAGGTCACACGACTTAACACCTCGCAGTGTTTTATTCCTGCTGTCTCCAAAAAGCACAAGCTGTTGGGGACTGACTCAGAAGGAAATTGATGGAGATTTCTGTTCCCCAGGGATTTCTGCATGGGGGAGGGACCTTTTTGCAGGCACACGAACCAAGTCCTGAGGTTGAGTCAAATGCAGAAGTGCCATCACAAGAGGACAGATGGGAGGTTTCATTTCTTTTGAATGAATTATCTACTTTCCCTCTAGTACAGTTCCCTCCTTAAGCCACCAAACAGATGTTCTTTATTCCTAAAATACCCTTTTCAGTCTGCTCCCCATTTAAAATGGAGAGGAAAAAAGTCTCCCTCCCAGGCAGCTCTGCTTTGACTCTGACACTGATACCAAGTGGTGGCCCGTGAGGGCTCCCGTGGGCTGGGGCAGGGTGATCTCATGAGAAAGGTGTAATTCAAGGTGACAAATTGAGTGTCAACACTCTCATTGACTGTGAGAGTACGGAGGGAACAGAGGCAAAATGAGTGCAACAGCTGCTTCCCAAATAACATATTGAATTCACTTTGCTAAGGCATTTGGCTTTCCAGCAATAAAGACAGACAAGCAAACAGTCAGAGGAAAAAAAAAAAGTTTTTAAAGAAAGGAGGCCCAGTTTAGCATTGAAAAAACACATTTCCATAGGAATTTTTAGCCAGTCCTATCCATATCTCCTGTAAAGTAGCATCAGCCAGGTCCCACAGTGCATTCTTGGTTTACTTTTAATTAGGCCTAATTAGGTAAAAATAATAAACCCAGTTTACATTCAAAATTACTTTGATGGCCACAAGACTCCAGTAACAGCAGACAAGCTGTTGTCAGACAGCAGTAACAGCAGAGGGAATGAAGAGGTGAGATGTCAGAAGAGGATGGGCACAGCATTTCGTCACATGGCATCAATTACAATTCTAGGAATAAAGGTGTTTGCCATGGGATGCCCTCCTTACTTAGAATAAATAAGTTACATATTGAAGGCATAGTTCTTGACAGTACTTTACTGCTCTTAGTCTATACATTTTTATCACCTCTGCACTGGTTTTGTAATGCCAGCTAGCATTTGTTTTGCAATGTATGAATCCACACTCCACAGCACCATTTGCATTTCCCCACTGGGATTACTGTTCAGCTGTAATCCCAGTAGAGAAAATTCAGAAGAATTTTTTTTTCTCTGCTCTCCGATCATTTTGAATTCCTACTGATCATCCACAGTTCCATTTTTGCTCCAAAATGCAAATTAAAAAGATGTTTCCAGTACCTGTTATATAAGAAAATCAGGTAAGTACATAAAGATGAATGTGGCCCTATAGAAATAACTTGTTAGGCAGGTATATATTAAACATTAGACTAATCCGGGCTCTGAGAAATGTCCTGCTGAGAATATGCATTAATGCTTTACAAATATAGGGAATGTTTCACATAAAATTCACTTGCTTTCAAATTTATAAGAGAAGATTATTAATTCATCTGAAATGCTGCCTATTAATTTTAATGTTATTTGGCAAATATTTCTCCTTTCAGTAACTCATTTTGAACGTACTGTCAGAAAGGACCTTTACAGAATTTTGGAGTATTTTAAGATTTTGATGGGTTGCTGAGCAACATATGAAATTAAGTTGTGTTTTAATCTCTGTGGCAAGTATCTGTGAACGGCAGGTCTTGATATAGGATGTAAAAATCATTTTCCATCAATTTTCCTAATTATAAGCATGATAACTATAATGAATTTCAGAGTCACAAGCCCAAGCAAATTGAAATCCTTTCTTTAAACTTATGCTTAGTCTTTTCCTTCCAGTTCAGCTCAGGATGGAGTTCCTCACATGAAGATGTGTTTCTGACTGCCTTGTCAGTGGCTCTCTGCAGAACAAGGGCAAACCCTTCTATAAAATGCCACGTGCTTGCAGTAACAGATCAACTACACCAGTCTCACAGAAGCAAAGTGAGTCACCTTCTTCCAGTGAGCCTTTTTGTCTTTATCTTTCAAATATAAGACCTGTTGCTGTTTGGGGGTACTTTACTGTTGAGGCTTCAGTTACCTTTGTGACCTTTCAGCTATGTCTGACACAATTTCTACAACTTTGAGAGAAAGCCTTTCTCAGGAAGAAAGGCATCTGGAAACCCTTTGTGTTGACATCAACTATCTCCACCACTGCTACAAAGCATAGCTGCATCTGGATTAGAATCTAAGTGATCTCAGCTGATGCCAACAGAGTTATGGTTGTGTGGTTTGGCTAGAGAAAGAGAAATCCCTCCTCTCACTGCACCATGTCGTGGTCAGGCTTAGCCTCTGCCTACAAATAACTGCATCACATTGGATGTTTTAGCTTCTTCATCTCCTGTATTGACGTGACTGTATTTCCCAGGGAATGCAACCTCCTACTGTTATTAGCTAGTTCCTCGACCCTGAGACTTCTGCTGGCAGCCTCTTAAGGATGGACAGCAAGCAGAAAGGGTGCTGTGCTGCTGTCGTGTGATGACGTGGTGATCAAATACGTGCTTAAGCTCCTTGACCAGTGATGCTACCCACACACAGACTCTATGGGCTACAAAAGGAGTTACAAATTCCAGCTGAGATGTAATGAAAACATGAATTAATGACTTCATATCCTTCTGTGAGAGTCCTGGTCTCAGATTTCCTGATCCCTAGAGATGCCAGCATGACACTTTTGATATATTCCAAGTAAAAAAAAAATTAAAAAAAAAAAAAATCCAATGAATGAGCCAAACTTTATGTTCAAAGTGGCAAGAATATAAAACTGGCAACTCGGAATCACTGTGTTTTTTCAGATGTTTAACCCCAGGAAATATTCAGGAATAGAGGGCTGACTGTCACTTCGATGTGTAGGTGAAGCAGTAACAGTTTCCTTGGGGTCTTATGAGACTGAAAGAGGACCTTTTGTCAGCTTCCTAATAGCAGTTTGCCGTTGACATGAAGCATCACAGAGCTGTTCCCCCAGGACCTCAGTCTATAACCAGGCTGGGTGAAAACATTTAATTGAAGTGTAGAAAACAAAAGAAAAGACTGAAAACATTTCAGACAACAATAAATCTTCAATGACTGTAAGAAGTCAACAAACCTGCTAGGGAGGAAAAAACCCAACCCAACAACCCAAGAAAAATACCCCAAACTAATTTCTTGGCAAAAGGTTTCAGAAGATGATGTTTTCACAGTGGTTTCCAAGTGAAAAGCAAGATTTACTGTCATTGCTCCTACAGAAGTTTTCACTGAGAAGTGGTAACCTTATTCCAAAGACTAAATGTTCAGAACTAGTCAATGCTTCCAAAGGGAAATAAAGCTGCTTTTCTGCCTCAGCAACCCTGCTGGCTGCCAGTGTTGACACAAAACTCGCTCTTGACCGAGCTCCTGAATGCTCAGCAAGCTCAGTAGGGTGGTGTAGTTGTTTTGTTTATTTATAAAGCATGGCAAGTTTCCTACTGTAGCTGCTACTACATTTAAATGATCTTGGCAAGAGTGAGGTGTACAGGATACATTCTGAAGAAGGACCATGTCATTGCCTGGCAGGCAATTTCCTTTTTCTTTTTAAGCCCAAAACACATCCTTCCAGTCTCTGCTAAGTGTTACTATTTATGAGAATATCTGAAGCAGGTAAACTGGTGGGAGTGCTAGAAGGGAGATAAACAAGAACTCTGGAAAAAAGCCTCACAGTGACCTTGAGGCACAATACTGAGGGCTCTCCAAGCAGGTTTTTTTTTCCTCAGCACAACCACTCAGGGCAGACAAATACATTACTTCTAATTACATGTAATTGCTTACAGGACCCTAAGAGCAAAATCACGTTAGACACACAGCCAGAAGTACGCTGCCAAATGCAACCAGATGAAAATTGTAAATTTACAGTGTTAGAACTTGCTCTCAAAGTTATCCAGACTGCTCAAAGTTTTGTCAGCACTTAGGATATTACTTAAAAAGCTATTGTTGAACTATTAATGTCAAGCCAACACAGAGTTCTTCCCTTAGCGTGTCTTAGCTGGAGAGGACAAATTTAGAAATACTATTTATTTCCCCCTGCCAGAGTTTCAGAAAGTGTCAATGTGACAGAACAATTCTGAGAGAGAAAAAGGGATAAGCCATGAAAAAAATGAACTTCTCCATTCCATTCCATTCCATTCTTTATTTTACTCTGTAGAAACTCACAGCTCAAACTATAACCATCCTGTGAAAAATCCTGCACCATTCACAGCTGCTCAGTAAGCAAACCTCTTTTATGGACTCGTGAACTACTATAATGAGTAATTATTATATCAATATTAGAAGAAGATGTAGGGATCAGTGTTTGATAATGGTTTGCAAATGGTTTCTATGCTGCTGAGTGAACTGTAACTTACAATCAAATTAGGCACTGAAATAAAGGATCATCTTCAGGTCTTCTGCATACTGTTAGTAGTAAATCGTACCAAGAGTTTGTGTGTTTGTTAGGGCTGTTCTTGTAAGCATTTGTTCATTTACCTTCAGACTCATTAAAAATTTGTATATTAAGTTGATAAAGTAGAATTCAGATTGGTCTGTTTTACTCCAGACTTCAGCAGCTATCAAGAACCTCAACTTGACTGTCCCCATACTCGATGACATGGAGTCAACACCACACAGCTAGAGAGATGTGTGTCACTAAAACACAGCCTGTCCCCATGCACACACCCTTTTGCCACATTCACAAGCTCTTTGTGATGGGATAACCAATAGCAATATTCTGATTTCAATTACAGTGGCCTAATTGATCCTTCATCAAAGCAGTGACTTTAAGTTTACCTTACTCTAATGGAGATCAGAGTCTTGACTAAATATTCCATGCATGCACCCATATCAACTTAATACTAACTAGTAAGTGAGAACGGGACTAACATCTAAATATGCTTGTTTCTATTTGTAGCTTGCATGGTAAATTTATTGCAAACATAAGCGCTTTTTTCTCCTGTCCTCACTTTATTTTCACCTTTGTTCTTCAAGAGGGTTATTGATTTCTCTGTTCTTCAAACCCTGTATGATCTGTCAAGTCAAAGGAGATCATTTCAGTGGTGAGGAGTGGATCAGGACATAACCCTGAGTAGAACTAAAGACATGCCATTTCTGGGTGAGCTTCTTGTCACATTAGCAGTGCTGTTGGACGTGAAGAACCCCAAACCCTCTTCATGGACTACTGCCAAAGGCAGCTGGTGTGAAGAAATGCCTACCTGAAGACGGCAAGGCTCAGGGACCAGAGCACTAGTGGTTTCCTCAGTTCAAATTTTGCTCGTTTGTTCATTAGGTGCCGACCACCAAATATAAAGGCAGCATACAGAGCTGAAAATAGGAATGATTTCTTCCTGCAAAACAAAACCAAAAAACACCTGTCAAGTATTTAATTAGTAGTAGATACACAGCAGAGTCACATCTGGACATAACTGCCCAGGACTTTTGTGTTTCCTTGGAAGGAAACACTTTTGAAGACACTCCTGCAGCCCAGCTGAGATTCCTGTTAGTGTATGGACCTATCTGCCTGCACACAGGGCCAGGGCCAGGTGCAGGAAAAACTGATCCTGGGGGAGTCCTGAAAAAGGACAGCCAAATTTGGCTCCCCTTCTTCCCCAGTGTCTGAAGACTGAACTTAAGTGAGGAACAGAACAGATATTGTAGACCCCAGTCACACTTCTGCAAGTACCAGCTGATCACTTTTTATGGCTCTTTTATCTTTTTCATATCAATTTTTGTTTCCTGCAGTCTCCTTGCTACCTGACAATTTAGTTTCCCATTGTTTCCTCCAACAAGACACTTAAAGATCTTGAGCACCGCAACACAACATGAAGAGCCTCATGAAAAGCAGTGAGGTCAGTAGTCCCATTAAGCAGCAGCCATGCTGGGTGGCACGCTGGCTGGGTGCCTGTGAGCATCAGTTCAGGAAATGTAATGAATTTGCTGAAAGGTCAAGCAGGGCTCTGTTAAGGAACTTCAATGATACTCTCAGAATTGCAAGTTTTATTTTTAAAACTGCCTGATAGTAGTCCAGCCAGCAATAATCAGGAAACATTTGAACTCTGCTACTATAACTCATTGTAAAAGAATCATTACAGGTCAAAAATAGATTCAGTCTGGGATTCCTTCCCAATACAGCACAATGTTACACTGACTAAGACTTCGTGACATACAGCATTAATGGTGACCTAACTGGATGGGCATATATTTAGGAAGAGATTTTTCTCTGTGGAATATATTAATTATATTCCCAAATATCAGTAGACTATCAGTAGGCTTTGCACTTAGAGGTGCTGGTTCCTTCTGACTCCTAAAGAGAAAGACAAACACTATCAAATCAGGTAACTACATTAATATTCCAGAAAAGACAGTAGTAAGCTACAAGAACTTACATTCTTTCTGACCCCAAGATGATGCAGTGTGAGACAGACCCGTGATCAGGGCATGGCATGCTGCCCAGACTCCCCGTCGGGGGCAAGGGTCACTTCTAGAGGTTTTTATGAGATATCCAGTTGGATGCTTGTATGAAAGTACATTGCTTCGCCTCCAAATAAAGACAAGGAGAAGCTCACGGTGTCATTACTGGTGCCAAGTAGGAGCTTGAGGCTCTTCTGCTAGGATTAGCTGGCTGAGGGTACCCCATGGCAAGGGATGTGGGCAGCACAGCGTGGTCCTGAAGGTCAAGCAATACATGCAGCACAGTATGGCACAGCACAGCACATGCTGGCACCTACTCAGGGCAGCTGGCACACGGATCATGAGCTTCTCAGTGGACAAGGATCTTCCCACGAGGTCTACAAACACTAAGAAAAGCTGTAGGAGCAGGACTGATTGGAAGTGTGCAGCCTTCACTGGACATAAGCGAGTTTTATGAGGTTGAAAGCTAAGTAATAGCAGAGCCAAAGAGACAGAGGCGTATCTGCATGAGTGCAGCAGCAGGCCCTTTTCTGACTGCTTAGAAGCTCCTGTTTCTATTGACACATTCATAGCTCTGTGTTGCACAACACAGGTAACTGCATGAAAATCTGACTGGTGCTCTGCACGGAGCAGGAAGGACCCAGCGCGTGCGGTTCCCTGGGTCAGCTTCAACATCCGTGTGGGCAATGAGCCCCAGGAGGACCAGGGCAACCACAGAGCCTGAGCCTTCTCACCTTGCACACTGAGATGGTCTAATTGCCATGGCAATGTTTATCACAACCAGGTTCTAAAAACCACAAAGCCTCACCCTTAGTCACCTCACAATAACGAAAAAAGAGCGCTCATTTTCACTTCTATAGCCTCGAATTTCAGTGTCAGGGAAGGGGCAGAATTACCACATTTGATAGCACAGCTGCAGTTCAGCTTGGCTGGGGGTCAGTAAACACGTGTTAACCGGTTTGTTTAGCGATGAACCACCTCAAACTTGCTCATACTGAACTGCCTCACTGTTAAAGAGAAGATTTATGGGCCACGGGCCAGGAGCAGACTCTCAGTGTGAGGCTGGACTGCGTTCCCATCTCCTTCCTTCTGCAGCCTTTTGAGCAGCGGGGAGCAGAGCAGCCCACTGCCAGCCTGGAAGGAGGGGAGTGTGATGGGATGTAGCACAGTCTGCAGTGCTGTCCTGGCTGCATTAGGAGAGACACCTGCTCTACATACTTCTGCCCCTTCAATCCCACAAAAGTCTGGGCTCACAGCGCCAAGCGCAGACAGCGAGCAATGCACACAATGAGATATGGAGACGGGTACACGCGTATGGCCACTCAAGCCAGGTCGCATGCAGGAGCCCCCCATGAGGGACTCTACAGCCCCATGCCCCGAGGGAGGTCTGAACTGCCCCATCTCCTGCTGCACTGGGAGTCCCTCATGCCAGAGGAAGAAAGGTCTGTCTGGAAACGGTCCATGCATGGAGCTCAAAAGCAACCGAGAGCAGTGCCGGGGGAAAGACTACAACGCAGCGTGGCCATGCAGCTGCCAACAGGACACAGGCTGCACGGGCTGGCACGGGAGGAGGTCAGGATTTAAGAGCAGTAGCTAGAGATACTTTGTTGGAAGGCAGGCAGGCAAGCAACAGTTCAGTTTTGCATCAGATGCAGCCAAGACTTGAAATTAATGGTTCAACCTCAATTCCAATTCAAGGAAAAAAAAAAAAGAAAATCTAAATGAATAAGTAGCTCAGGTCTGTGCTCTGTTTGATCCCTTCTTCCTGGGCAAGATATTCTGTCCATTTACACCAAGTAATGCTTCATTTTGCTTCTCATTACTGAAACTATGTTTTGTGAGTTCAGCCTATTGAGGTCAATAGTTACATGATACTAATTAGAGCAGACAAATTTTACGTCACTTTTAACAGCTTTGTAATGAGTTCAGCATTATTTGCTGTGATGGTAAATGGTGTTCCTGCAGTATACAGCTTTGTATTGGCGGTGGCAGACACAACATGATTTGACTGCACACGAGATGAACCACAGAGAGCAGCTGTAAGCAGTTTCAGACAAGGAGGGACACAGTAGTATTATCTCCTATCAGAGGTAAGCACAATACGGAATAACGATTAGGCTCAGTTTGAAATCATCTCTCTGGTTTGACACCTGCTGACAACTTTTGGAAACTTTTTGTATCCAAAGGACTCTGAATTTTCCCCTTTTTGCAGCATAATCATGGTTAAAAGGAGTGGGTAGTCCAGGTGATACAAAGGAGTTGCAGAGGTATGTAGTCCCAAGATAATCTGTTTAACTGCATTATACTGGTATTAACCAGCTTCCTCCCAGTGTTTTTATGATGGATTTTCCTGAAAGGTTCATGACTACAGTCTGGATCCTGGGCTGGTGACACAAAGCAATGGCAATCTGACAGCATTCCATTCTATTTGATTTATTATGTTTGATACATTATATCTGATTTGGTTTTAGCCAAAGGAAGCTAATATCACACGAGCATGTTCATAGAGTTTTGGAGTTGTTCTGGAGCACTGCAACTTTCAGTTACTATTATCTGGAGAGAAAGTAAATAGAGCAGAAGAACGACAAAAAAATTATCCTTGAACCTAAGAAAATAAGAAAATCCCCCAAAGTAATTCAGTAGCAGACTCGCATCCAGTAACTTCAACGTTAGCACATTCATGTGTTTGTCTTCAATTCTGTTCTGCAGGGTAACACAGTAGACGTAAAGACAGGGCTGCCAAATCCTCCACATTTTCCTGGCATTTCTGTTTCTCACAGTTGTCTCCCACCTTCCTACATTTTCAGACTTCAGGGACTAAGTACTATCTCTGCTGAATACAGCTCCATGTTTCCTCATCAGAAGTTGCCAGCTCTTTCCCCCAAAAGGGAGGCAGAGGAGTTTTCTGCAGAACCTATAAAATGCTCTGCTTGGGATGGGGGTTACTACAAGAAAAGGACGCAAGAGTTTGGGCTGAATATGTGAGGCAGATCTTTAAGGATACAAGAACAGATGTGGCCTTATCACGAGGCAAGGGGACAGGGAGAAGCTGCTGACACAATGGGAGAAAGAGGAAAGAAAAGATGAACGCTAATTATGGCAGGCAAAGGAGGGGAGCTGGTGATCAAGAGATGGACCTGAAGCTGGGATAGCATGGAGGGAAGGAGGCTTGGCATCCTTTGCTGAAGCCCCTGGAGGGATGCTTCTTGCACCCACAGGCACACCAACAGGCTCAGGCTACCCACACACAGCTTCGGTCACTCTCCTGCTAAAATCCTACAAGGATGGGTGGTGGATCATCCCGTGGACCACAGCCTCTGGGTTGTGCCTGTCCCTCTGTGCTGTGTAAACCACAGGCTGATGCTGTGTTCTGTCGAGGCTGGATGAAGGTTTGGGCACTGATGTGATTTTTAGAATCTCAAATCCTTTATTAGGTCAGCACTATGGCAGAGGAATGGAGACAGGAAAAGAAGAAAAAGAAGTATAACAGAGAAGAGGGAGGCAGAAACTGGTGCTGATCAAGGAAGACACGAGGAATTCCACCGCACCAGGAACAAAGCTTCTCCTCAGTCACAGCCAGGGAGGCCCCCCCAGGCACTAAGGAGCACAGGGAGACATCAGGCATCCAGCCTCAGGCAGGAAAACACAACCGGGAGAAGGGCAGCAAATAATCCAAAGAGGAAAGCAAAGGTAAACAGACAGCTAAGGAGGAAGAAATCCTGACTCTCCCAGAAGCACGTTGTTTATTAAATGCTGCAAGTAGAAGAATTACCACAGTATTCTAAAATAAGGGGCCAAAGCCTTAGGGTGAGACTTCTCTGCAGCAGCACGAGACATCCCGGCGTCTGATGCAAAGTGAAATAGCCCTGAGTGCTGCAGGGCCACTGAAGGAGGTAGTTTCAGCCCAGATGCACTGCTGTCATTTTTTCCCCTGAAAATAGCAGCCTGAGTCATTATTGTAGAGTTCTCTGATGTTAATGAGTAAACTGAAACAGATACAGATATGTGCTGTAAAATCCAGTATTTCCACGGGATTTTCTTTAACTGTAACTGATAGAAATGCACAAAGGACAAATTTATCATAGATCTCTTAACTATTCTCTATCATGTAATACAGGATTATCCTCGGACCAGCATTCGGGAGGAGAGCAGTAAAATGGAGCAGTGTTAGCCCCCTCCATTTACATTCTATAGGGTTTTAAAAACTTTTTTTCTTTTTAAATGAAGATGCTCATACCACTTCCTCATATGCTGCAAACAGAAAACAACAGGTAAAAAAAAAACCAACCCACTGCAGCTGCCAGAGCAGAATGCTTCTGGCAAGTAGGCAGTTTCAGTCTCATGATGGTTTTCTTTTATTTTTTAATTTTTTTTCTTCATCACCATTTTTTTTACTTAAAAAAAAATGCAGATTTCACTAAAATAAAGAAAAAAGCTTGGTAAGATGAAAGATAAGGATCTTTTCTCACTGGTTTCTCCCAGCTTTCAAGAGAAAACAACAATCACTTGTGTTTATTATTGCAACTCCTATCTTGAGATTGAAGTGCTTTAACTTAGATCAGTGTAAGTCACACAGCACACATGTCCACGGCTCACAAGCAGTGGCATAGCCTTGGGCAAAGGTACTTTCTCTCTGGTGCTTAGTTAAAAATCACACATTCTGTATGTCTAAAAAAGGGTGTGAGAATGCTTCTCAGTCTCTCCGACTCTACCTCGGAAATACTGTCAAAGCAAACCTCCTCTTTCTTCCCAGATATAATTCTGACAGAACCAGCAAGAAGAGATCAAATGTGTGGCAATGCCCGATCTGCATATGAAAATATAACCTGTACTCCTGGCTTTGAGTTTCTGCAGCTGTTTCCCATTGTACCAGCCTTAATAACCGAGAGAGAAGGACGTGCAGAAAAGGAAAACCTGCCTGATACACACGTGCTAACACAGTTTGATTTGTTTCTACAACTCACTATCCTTTGACATTTATATTTAGAGCAGCAGTGACGAGTCACTCACACAGGTAGGTGACTCACTGGTGACGGTCTTTGACGTAACAGCCTATCAGCAAGTAAACAGAACGTATCTCATACCAATCATCTGATCCTGTGATTTCTAAAGCCTGCCTTTCACAAGACCATTTCAGCCTCATCGTGACAGGTACTGTTGGATATGTAGGTCTGTGCTCCTCTGGAGGCCAGGGCAGCTCCCCAGGCACCCTGCTCCCTGCTGGTAGCAAGGGAAGAGCAGTCAGGGCCATGGGAAAACAGCCTGGCCAGGGACTGCTATTCCCCCACATCTGCCTTTTCCCTGGGGCCCTGTTCCCAACTCATGTGACTATTGACAGACAGCACCTGTACCATGAGCCCAACTCCTTAACCCACAGAAAGGGACGCAACACGGCACTGGGAGGCTGCTGTGGGAACTGTCCCTAGCTCAGCTCAGCAGAAAAGGATGGAGAAGAGAAGGACTTGGGTGTGCACTCCTCGCTCTGTGAGCACTAACAGCTGAGCCAAGGCTTAGCCTGAAGTTCAGGTCCCCCACTGCCTGGTCCAGACTGGGAAAAGCGAGTTGCAGAGCCAGCTATCTCTGAAGAGCAGAGCAATTATTTTATTGCAATGGTCACAGCCTGCTGTGGTCCAGCCAGAGGCCTCACTGGAGACAGCCCATTCCCAGCATACAACCTCCATGGGTATCCTCCCTAGAGAGCAAGGGGCTGTGTCCTCCTCCTCCCCCCACCATCACTCAGACCACGAGCAGGAAATCACTCCCGATTTGTGCCTTTGGCAGGGTAGGCAACAGCCTTGAAATGACAGAAAGGAGAAACAAGGGCACAGGAGTGTGGAGGCACAGGGGAAGGTGGCTCATGTCCTGCACCTCCCTGGTGGTTGCATTTGTTTCACTGAAAGGTGGTTGCCAGTAGATTGCCTCGCTCGTGCTTGCAGCATATGCACGTTATGGAGTATTAACCATAAAGGACAACGTGTGCAGCTAGGGATGCAAACGTCTGCAGTGCATTTTTCAATCTTTCCCTTTGCAGTGGGAAAATGTAAGAGACGCGTTAAGGGCAAGAAGACAAAGTTCAAGTTTAGGGACTTTTTTTCCAGATAGAAGAGGCATGCTCAGCTCTGAAGTATATGAAGTCCCCTGTTCTTTCTAAGCCTCATGTAGGCTTAATAGAACAAACCATAAACCCTTAAAACCCATAAGCTACAAATATAAGCAATGTCAAGATAAATTACACCTAGAATAGGAAACACTTAAAAAGATCCAAAACAACCTCCAAATCTTTGGGGCTTGAAACCAGCTTGCCAGAATTTTCTTATCACTGATGGCAAGTCAGCTTCATCTCTGGCTCTGCCCCAGATCTCCTCCACTTTCAAATTATGCTTTGAAGGGGGACCCACCCTGTGGAGATGGCAGGTGACGGTGTGCTTGCAGTGATAACAGCTATCCCTGAGTTTCCACCTCGCGTGGACAGCAGTGGAAGTTGCAGGCCTGTAGGCCAGACTGCCAGGAGCTCCGTCATATCCTCCTACCCTGATGGTGTTCCAGGAGATGCAACTCAGCCTGTGACAAAGCCTGTCACCCCATCTTCAATGCCTCCACTCCTCCTCGGGGCAGGCCAGCATCTGGCCTCACTGGTACTGACACTGATCATAAGTAACAACCATTTCAGCACAAACCCCCAAGATTTACATCACCAGAGCTAAGAGCTGAATCTGTCCCCAGAAGCATCACAGGTGCCTACCAGCAAAATGATGCCCAACCTTGTCTCTAGTAATAGTCTTCACAGCAGGTCAGCGTAGCCAGAGAACCTCCTGTACTGGGAGCCTCTGCTAAATCCACCTGTATCACTCTGACAACATACCCAGTTCTTGACAGAGAGAAGGGGGTTATAACAGATGGTGAAGGAGGGTGTCCTGGTGTCCCCTTGGACCCACCATGGGTTTCTCCAGGCTTTGCTGGGGCTTTCAGGCAGTCAGTGGAGAGACAGCAGAGAGCAGGGAAGCCCTAGGTAGAGATGTCCCTGTTTGTGTAGGGAGGTTGGACCAGATGACCTCTAGAGGTGCCTTCCAGCCTAAAACACTCTATGATTCTGATGTAGGTCACAGGCACTGCTCTTCTGATGAAAAGCTACAGTACTTTCACTTTTAATTTCATCAATGTAAGTTTAAACCTCTGCCCTTCACAGTAAAAACCTGGAGCTAGTAAACACAACTGCAACTGAACTTGAGAACTACTAACCTACATTTCCCCCAGCTGATGTCATTCTGTTTGTACTCATGTCTCACCTGAAAGAGGTTAATGAAGGTGCTAGTGGAGGTATGTCATATAGACATAGCATGACAATAAGTAGATCTCCATACTGCCTTGCTCATTTGATCTGCTTTATCTGATCAAATCAATCAGTGGTTATGACATTTATTAGGCTTACGCTTAAAGGAGGACAACAACATAAGGTCTTTAGATGCAGCAAGAGCCCTAAAGCAACTCACAAGTGTTATTTATATAGACAAGTGCTGCTTTTTTCACTGCTTTGGGGATAGGTATTTATTTATTTAACAGAACACAACACAATGAAAACACTTTACTAGAGCCACCTTCACCCCTGCATCTTCAGGAAAGTCTGTGCATCACAGTGGCAGGGTCAGGTCTGTCTGTCATTGCAAATACAACATGGAAAGAGTCTTGGAAAGAATGTCTGGTGGATCTCAAAAATATTTAAGTAGAAAAAAAAAACCCCAGTCATTCCAAATGAAACATGGAAAAGGTTAAGCACTGCAAGCAAGCAGTGTAGTGTTTCTCTACCTAACTGCCCTAAAAGACATTCCAGCAGACATTGGTCCCTTCCAGCCTTCTGCTATGCGACTGCAGAAAATGATGTAGCTACAACTGCCAGTGGACTGCAAAACACAACAAACAAAAACCATTCTGATTTTCCTGAGAGCGTTCCCAGCCAAAAAACAGATGCAAGATTCTCCCGTGGAACAGAGCACAACCTTAGAAACAGGGCAGCCAAGTACAAATCAGCCCTTACAGCTAGGGATTGGTGACCACCTTATGGAAAGGATCTCTTTGTAACTCCTTCAGAGCCAGAAAACATTAAATTATCCTGGAGGAAACCAAACTGAGGAGATGACTGAAAAGCATAGTGAGTTGCTTACCACCCTTCTCCTCCCCATCTAAAGCCATAAAACCATCTAGACAGATCAGAGCAAGCCAGCAAAACCATTCCATGGCCTTTGCGTGATTAAAATGGGATACTGGTACCAGTGACATTGTGGTAATGGAACTGCAGAATAAAATGTCGTGCTTCCAAACTCTGCAAATGCCCCCATGGCCTGTGGAAGAGAAGGGAGTGAATGGAGCTCAAAAAAAAAAAAAAAGAACATTTGAACGAATGAATGTTTTCCAACTTCCCTTACTGAAGAAAAATCAGGTCATTTGGAGAACAATTGCCTGTTCTGACTGGTCCCACAGTACTTTCTGATACATGATGTCAAGGACTGCTTGATGCATCTAACAAAATCTTCCAGGACATCTGATCTTTGCCTAGTGCTGAGAGATCAAGTGACAAAGGACGCTAATGGAAGTGCTGCAGCAAAGCTGGACTGAACTCTTGACTGATAGGAAACTAGGAAAATCCAGAAAATAAAGGGACAATCTTGCCATAATCTTTTCAACCATCTCTCTAAAACAAAGAGCCCTGCCAAACAGCTGGGAAGCAGGTCAGGACAAATGCAAAGGTCTTTCAGCAGTGCTCGAAACTTTCAACAAGGTACAGTTCAGAGTAGCTAGGAGGCAGGTTTACATGCTGCTACCTTCTTACAACACGATGCTTTGCAACTTCCCCAACGTGTCCACCAGCCCTATGCATTAGCTTCCTGGGTTAATCGTTACCAAAAGGCATTTTCATGAACTAAACCTCATCACTACTCACGTAAGAATTTTATGCTTTCATTCCCAGTGGAGGCTTCAGTAATATACAATAAAAAATAATAATGCTACTAGATTTCCCAGTATTTTCAATCTGTCATGATTCCCATGTCCTTGACCATGATCTGATTCGTTAAATCCAGAGTCAACCTACTTTAAATCAGTCAAGGCAGTACCTTGAAAGCACTCCCTTTCAAAGACAAAGGAAGAGGCCACTAAACTGGTCTGAATCCAACTAAATTTAGTTGAGAACACAAAACATCATGAGTAACATTCCAAGTGATAAACCAGTAGAAGTAATTTTCCAGTTACTGTCAAGAGTTTTCAGGAACCGATGCAGACAAAATGTAAAAGGTAGGATGATATTGCTAAACGTGTAGTGGAAATAAAGATGGGATAGAGGAACGCAGCAAACACCCTGACAATCACCAGCACCCCTTTCTCAACTAAATATCACAGCCAGGCTGCTTCCTGCAGCCATCCTGAACCGGCCCGAAACAATCCGAATAAACCAGCAGGAGTGGCACAAGGCAGGACAAAGTACAGGGCATTAACATAGCTTATCTCTATCCCATCAGCAATATGCTTCTGACAGCTTGCTCTGGCTTTTCCACCTCTGCCTACAGCTTGGCACAAGCACCCCTGTCTCTCTCTCGAGGTGCCAGCTCTCCCAAACCAGAGCCCGAGTCTCTCTTGTTGCTTCCAGCCCGCGAAGCTCGGTTGATTGCATCCTGCCCTTAGCCACCCCCTCACCTAATTAGATGGGATAGTAAACTGCTTAGCTGTATTTCACTTTCCATCGTGGTATAAAGAGCCCAAGTTACTAAAGGATTAGCAAGTATAATGTTAAAGTGTTGTATACACACAGAGAGTTGCCTGTCCTAGTCTCTGCTAAATCTTGGTCACAGGGGACCTGTTAAAATATAGGAGATGCCAAAAGGCAAGAAGCCACGGACAAATGAGGTGATGAATCTGGCCTACGATGGAATGGCTGGGTAAGTGGCACCATGAGAAGGAAAAGGAGCAGCGAGCCATTCATTGACATTCAGCTCTTCTGGACAGGCAGGCAAATGCAGCAAAGCAAGGTCAAAACCAAATATTTTTTTTAAACAATTCAAATACATCAACAGTCAAAATTTAATGGTCATTGTGGGGCAAAAGGCAGAACCAGATTACTGCAAATGAATAAGGAAGCCTGTTAGCCTGTCAGGGATACTGTTTCAGATTGGTTTTTAAACATAAAGTAGCCTCCCATGAAGGCAGAGATTAAATAAATGACCTGACCTTAGTTTTTTTTCCCCAAAGGTCACAAACAAATTTGCTTTACATGTCTGAACATATTCCTTTTGCTATTCCTTTTTCTTAATTGGATTGGCCACCACTGATTAACTCTGTATAACTTGTGGATTTTGCTCCAACTTCTCTCCATGGCAGGTTTGCTATCTTATGCCTGGCTTATTATTATGCCTGTTCTGCCTCAACATAAGGAAAAACTTCTTCACTGTGAGAGTGACAGAGCCTGGCCCAGGCTGCCCAGAGAGGTTGTGGAGTCTCCTTCTCTGGAGA
>JANIJG010009329.1:7969-38675 GCA_024611175.1 Megaceryle torquata | reverse complement strand
CTGCTCTGGCAGGGGGGTTGGACTCAATGATCTCCAGGGGTCCCTTCCAACCCCTACCATTCTGTGATTCTATAAGGAGGTAAAAAATATATATATTTGTTCTAGTAAAAAGCCAGGCTACTCCTAAATTAATTTCTGTATCACAGAGCTGGTATAGTAGAATACTCTCTATTTTTAGCACTTTTCTTTCACACAGCTGTTGTAAAAGCACCCATAAAACTGCCTCTTGCATCTGCCCACTGTCTCTGTCATGCCATGACCCGGTGCTGTAACTACACATGAACTCCTTTGCATCAGTATCTCATTCGAGGATGCTCTATTGCTCTGTCTCTTCTTTCATTTGCAAAGGAAACACAAGAGTTCCTTGGCACCCTATGCACAGGATCTGGTGGACAACAGAGAGGAGGAAGAAAGTGATCTTCCCAACGATCTATTTCCCCTGTGCTTTGCAGTGCTCCCGACAAAGGAAGTCCAGGCACGGGTCACCCTTGCTGCCCTTCCACCCAGTGGCCCTGTCACACAATGCTGAGATGGGACATCTCAATGCCTTCTTGCTGCACCAGCGTGATCCAGGCACCTACCACAGTCTCTAGGAGCCCGGGCACTCCCGTTTCTGTGCATTAAGTACACATTAACAATAGCTTGCTTTTATGAGCCTCTGTCCTTGGGAAAGGCAAATGCTGTCTCTTTGAGCTTGGTAATGATCAACACAACTGCATATTTGCCACCCAGCTAACCTAAGTGCCCAGAGAAGGAGTTGCAATACTGTGAATTCAACAAGTTTTTCCACTTTCATGATAACCTAGAGCAAATGGCAGTTTGCTAATCTTTGCTGCTTTCAGGTTTGGCTATTTTCCCCTTTGGCTGTAGTCTGCTTTGAGATTCATGAGCACACTATAAATGCATATCAGAGACTTTCATCATCACTCTGTGTCTGGACCAAGATTTCACTCCAGCATGTTTTCCAAAAGGCAATCAGTCTTGCAATTCAAAATGCAAAGGAGAGTTTACTCATGTTTTAGGGACCTATGCCAGTGATTCCCCTCCCACTCTGTTGCAAGGTTTTTTTCTACTTCATTTCAATTTCTACGTCTCACTGGGACTCTGGGCCACTGAAAACCAAAAAAAATTTAGAGCCCCTGACCTGCAGCAGCACTGACTGAGAAACACATGCCCGGGTCTGCAGGCAACCTGTGGTACTGCGGTGTTGGGGCAACCCCTACCTGTGCTGAAAGCCCATTCTATTGGTCTTGCCACAACCTCTGCTTTTGATTCTTTGGGCTTCCAAGCTGCTAACTCCACGTGGTCAGAACAGTGCAGGGATGCAGCAGCTCACGTGCAATTTCCAACATAACCCTTTGAAGTGCCTTTCAGCTGAGCAGTTCCAGCCCTGCCAGCAGCGCAGGGTCCGGCTGGGGCAGAGCCCCTCTGGAGTGGGCAGAGCCTAGTGTGCCACTGCAGCACCCCCTCCAGACATGTCAGCAGAGCTCCCACATCCCTCAGCTGAGCAGTGGCTAACAAACATGACAGATCGGGCAAAACAAAATCACATTCAGCTTTGTGATTTGTGGCAAATAATTTGCTTCCAGCCTACGGTTTATGTTTTAGTCCCTTTAGCTACCTGTGTATCAGCAAAATGAATCAGCATCTCCCTCCCTTAGATGTTTGGCAATCTCACGTGACACCGGTAACTTCTTCAAAGATGTATCAAACCTGCAGTTGCAGAAGTTTGTTCTTTTGGAGGTTGAATTCTTATAAATACAGCTTTGAGCTTATATCACATTTCTGAAAAACGCTGGATCCGCGTTACAGACGCCGCCCCACCCATCCTGCCCCACCCGTGGCACTTTTGCCCTAAATAAAACAAAGGTGTTACGTGGCTACAAACCAGGCAATGGACCTAACTTGACTTCAGTCACAACAGTACCGGTCCTTATTATATAAATCAGCTTATGCTGCTGTCTATTTAATTACTGTGCTGATACACACCCAGCTCCCTGCAGCACAGTAACGCGTTTTATTCCTGTCTCGGGTGTACCCTTGTTTGCTTGGATGGGGGAAGAATAAATCCCACTTCTACTTCCCACTCACTCCTGTTAAATAATATCAACTCCACTGATAAAAGCCAAGTAATACTGATAATACTACTGCTGGTAACATGCTAAATGATCCTGTTAAATAATAATTAAAGAAAACGACTTCACTCACATAACACGTAAGTACGGGAGAACGTGGTCCTGTGTAACTGAAAGTTAACCCAACAGCACTGCTACATCTATCAGACTTCCCAAGACCTACAGATGACAGGAGCTGTTACAAAGCAAGCATTTGGGAGCTCCTTGGGACCAAGAAAAGCTGCTAATGATGGGTCTATCTGAATTTGGTGGCTGCAGTTCTGCAACAGAGCAAGGGAGAAATGATCTCAAGCAGCTGCTTCTCTTTCTCACCGTGGTACACTGAAGCATTTAAACCATGGAGTGGTTTAAACCATTGGGGTGGAATATTAAGCAGCCTTCTGGCATATGGCCTGCAACCAGAATGAAAATGTCAAAGTCCTGGTAGGAAACTTCATCATCCTGCAGCTAATATAACTGAAAAGTAACAGAATGGATGTCCTGAGAGATGCTGACATGGCTTATTCTGGTACCCTAGTTCATTTTAGACAATGTGAAGAGTCCTGGGAAACTGTCCACAGCTGGAGCTCCCCAAACCCAAGAGAACCAGGGCTCCTTCACACAGTGAGGGCTCCTTCACTGTTCTAAGTTGGTTCCCCAGGAAGACTCGTGAGCTCTCCCAACAGCCTCTCTAGCATGAGACAAAGCTCTGCATGAGACATTTCAGCAACTTCGAGTCTGCCTCCTGCAAGGGCAGCTCACCCAGCACTGCTCAAATGCTCTTCTGGCTCTTAGTGGGTCTGCAAAATCTCTCATCAGGGGGAAGCAGATTATTTTGTTTTTTTCCCCTCAAAGAGGTAAACTGGGCTGGGGAAATTCACGGCTGATGGGTCTGAGGAAGAGGACAGCAGACAGGCTGTGAGAAGGTTGGGAAATGAGAGTCCCCACAGCTGCCTGCCAGCAATGGGCACCCACCACTCCTCCCTGGGCTGCAAGTGTGTGTCACATGAAATAAGTTCATATCTGACACTTCCCTGAATTGTCATTTTCATGGTGTTCCTAGGGACAAAATACAGCACTCTGACATCCTTCCTGAAGCTGTCAAGACTGGACTAAAAAAAAAGGAGGAAAAACACTGAAACAAAAATCTGAAGGAAACTAAATTCAGGTCATGGCTGTGAGTCAGGTCAACCAGCTACACACTGAAGGCAGGTCCTCTTTCTTTCTCTCCTTCTGTGCCAGACTTGTTTAACAAGACTCTCCTTGGTGAATTTTCTTTTATAATTAACAAATGAAAAGGGAACATGCTTCTCTGCATTTAAAATAAAAATATTGCTGCTGCCTTATGCAAGCCATTTCCATCTTTAAGATGAGAAAAGGCTTTGCTGCCTCTGCTTAAATACAGTCTTACTTTCCAGCCTTGTTTAACTTGGGCAGGAGAGGGGGAATGAGCGAGTGTCTCAATGACTGAAGATTTTTGCATTCAGATTAAATGATAAACACTAACAAAATAACTGAGAAGCAGTCTCTAGCACACAGGCTGGAGCAAATCTATCACAACAAACACAGCGGGTGGCTGATCTCACAAGGTCTCAAAGACTCTCTTGATCCTCAGCGTGTGCTAACCACACATGCTTTAATTTTTTATTTAAAAGAAAAAAAAAAAAAGGGTCTCTTGATGCCTTATATAAGCTCACACAGCTCTTCTCTGCTACATGTCTATTAAAAAAACCTGGCAGGTTGAGTTTGCTCTCATGCAAGGGGGCGTGTGAGGAGGGTATATAATCTCTCCACTTTTCTTGGCACCAGAATAAACTCGCAGCCACCAGCCAGCGCTACGCGCAGGCAGGAAGAGGACTCCCAGCCATCAGGGCATCCAAACTCTGGGAGACTCTGCTTTCCAAGTGCAAAAAGGTTTGCCAGCTTCATAGATGGGGTTTGATAAACTTGGGGGGGGAAATGATGTCAGGACAAGGTGAAGGGCTGCATGACCCTATGGGTCCCTTACAAAATAAAACTAGGCTTGGGCTCTCTTGCCTGCACCCCATCACTTCCAGGATGACTCTACTGACAAAGTGGTTACTGGGAACACAAAGCCAGGTGAGGAAAGGCTCAGTGGTGCCTGGTGCAGTTTGGTGTGGTGCATGGAGCTGGCAGAGAAGTCTCACCTCTACTCTACTACTGAGTAGAAGCAGCATGCAAACCTGGCACTTTTAATTTGCAAAAGCTTCTCCCTTGCTTTCTGGCACTTGCAGTACAAACACAAACCCTCCAGGCTGGGAGGCTGGGACTTGTTGAGCAAGATACATACTGAAACTCCAACTGAGACTCCTTGTGCAGCACGACAGCACAGAAACAAGATACAGCCATCCTCTGTGCACACACCTTCCTACAAGCCACATCCTGAGGACAGCTCCAGAGTTAACAGCAAGGAAGAGAGATTCAGAGATGGAAAGGATAAGTAAATTTGCAAGCAATAAGGGACAGAGAGACTGTCTGCCCTTGCACAGCCATATAATGAACAGTCCCTAGATCCTCTTCTGCACGCCCGTAGACCCAGCAGCAAAGGCTGGTTTCTGCCTCCAGGGCCCCTGAAGACCAGGGCTGACTAAACCACACCGACCCAGTGTCCAAGAGCTGGGAAGAGGCGTGGGACACGTATCATTACTCTGGACCCCGAGATGTCTTGGAGAGGCTGCAGCCGCTCTGGCAGCAGGGATCTCAAAGCAGTCCTTGGCAAGGTACTGAGACTGCCTCTGCACAGCTCTCTGGAGACCCAGGGGCTTTGGCTGCACCGATAAACAGTGGTAGCTCAACTCAAAGCAAATCAATTAAAATTAACATTCCTTTGGGGCTGACTCATAGCAGAAGTGCAGTCTTTTTACTGGCCTGTGCTTCCCTTCTCCCATGTAGTCATCTCCCTCACCTGCAGAAGGATGAAGCTGCAGTTTACCAGTTACCAGGCTCCTGCACTGTCCCAGTCCAAGTCGGGCTTTGCTCAGCATTCTGCATCCTTGTAGCTACACAAAGGGTTTCAAGGGTTCTGGTTCAGAAGGCAACTCAGAGCAAAACGTTTAAGCACCTCACTCAGAAAGCCTCATTGAGCTGTGCCCATGGACAGATTCCTCTTCTTTCTTTTCATTTAATGCTTTGCTGCATCAGTGCATTGAGTTGGCTGACAACAGTGTATTTCTGGGAACAGTAAACTATTTGCTAGCCTGTTTCTAGTAAATATGCCACTTGTAATAAGAACATGTTTTTGTTTGGCTTGGTTTGGATCAGTGACATTTCATATTCATTGCCACAGAACAAAAAGAGGGTAAAGAAATGAGGGCTTGGTGCTACACCGTGTGTGAGGACAGGAGAGAGAAAGGGAGCCCAGCTCTTAGAGATAACAGTGTTTATCTGACCTGGAAGTCTTGAGCACTAAAGTTTTTACCAGCTGATGCTGACAAGTCTTTGGTAGTCTCAACCTCCTTCCCCAGAGACCTCCTAAAGGACAGCACTGCACTGATGGCACTTGGCAGCCTCTGCCATCGCTGCAGCAGCTGCCAGACGGGCTGAAAGGGGAATAAAGCAAGTCACTCTCTCGCTCCAGGTCAGGTCAGCCCAGGACATGGCTGAGGTGGCGTGGAAAGACCTGTGCTGATAAAGGAAGCCAACAAGGCTGCCAAGCTGGTGTTTACTCCCAGTTGTAAATTCACACATAAAAGCAGCACACTCTGTGCTTTTGCACATAATTCTCTAGCTGTGGCCATACATATATCAAGAAAAAAATATCAGTAGCATAGGTTACTGCAACTTATTGGGCTGGGAGGGAAGGGAACAACCCTTGCTTAGGGCATAAACTGGGCAGAAAGCATCTAGTTCTACAACTGAGAAATACAGCTCTGCGACACCAAGCCAAACATAAATGCTGCAGGCAAAGCTGCTCTACTGCCTGTCAAATAACAAACATATCTGTATCCCATTCTCTTTAGCTGCACAGGCCCAGTGGGAAATAACAGAGCGATGAAGCCAAATACTGCCAAAATACGTGGGGAAGCTGCACAGAAGCTAGGAGAGATTGCACCTCTCTTACTGCCAGAGAAATGCTTAGGTCTGGACCACAGCTCAGGGGCCTCAATGGAAAATTCCTTACAATTTCAGTGTAGTTTGGAGAAGCTGCCTGTTAGTTGCTGGATATTGTTTATATCATTTCCCATCCCTAACTCAGAAAGCAAAACTCAACAGCTTTATCAATCTTCTTTTATTTTATACTCTCCCAAGTCCCTCATTCATTAATTTTTCTTTTGATTAAGCAATTTTTCTTATAGGACAGATCAGCCTTCAGTGATCTCTCCTTCTATGTGACCTCTCCACAGGCAGAGGTGAGCTGAACGGCTGTTCCACCTCCCTGGAGTTCCCTGCGGTACTTCTAAAGTGTTCAGTACTGTTCTTGGTTGGCCAGACTGCCACTCCCTCTGTGGGTGTGTTGACTGTATCTATATTGTTTACTAAGTGAAAAAAAAACCAACCCAACAAAACCAAACATTTGAAAGAAGCTATTCCTCATCTTAAAAATACACACAGTCCAGCTTCAAAAAATGAGTTAAACAAAGGTGTCTGAAGAGGGGAACTACACATCTGACCATGTTCCTGCTTTGGTCAAACACAGGAGTTCATTCAAGCCATTTACAACCTTTGCATTCTTCCAACAGTTGTAGCTGGGAGCAAGAAAGGGCTAGATGTCTCCACAGGCTTGTCTTCCTGCTTCCTGGAGATCATCCCGTCTGACTTCCACTCACTGCACACAGGTGATGTCACCCCTGATCCCACTACAGCTTAGCTTCCTCTCCAGACAAGCTGAGAAGATTCCAGGCTGTTGAGGAACATTCCACACAAAGAAAAAAACCCATTTGTCTCTTTCGATTAATTTTTGGCCTGTCCAACTCAGCTGAGCCCATTTCTCTGGCATTCCCATACATTTGTGGCAGCACTACAAGACCACGTTTGCACTGGTGCCAGGTTGTCTGCCTTGTGAATCTGTGCTGAGTAACTATATTATAGTTACTCTAGTGCAGGTTTCTCTTGCAATAAGACTCTGAAGAACAGAAATGAAATGAGCATTTACTAGGGGCAAAAGTAACTAAGCTTCATCTTTGGTTCACAACAACTGGTTGGATACAGTGTGTGGATGTGTGTTAAACACCTAAGTACCACCTCAATAACTTCATTGTAAGTCACTCTGTTTAGTTGCTCAGGTGTAAAACAAATACATAATGCTATTTGCAATGTCTGCCTTGTCCTAAACGTTGGAGACACCATCTCCTGCAATGTGTCTGTAACACAACTGTGTTTGCTAGAACCTGTTCACGACACAGAAGCAATAGATAGCAAAGCCAAGACTTTCCCTAACTTCTCATACCTCTGCAGAAAACCACAGCATTGGGAGACACAAAGATATGTTACTATGGATAGATTCACAGTCACAACTAGCAGTTGCTATTACTATATACTCACAGACGTGTACTGAACACTCACACACCACTTTACAAGAAGCCCACTGTTAGTTAGGAAAATGCAACTGACTTCAAGCCATAAGGACTATACATCTACCTTAAACATCTGGGCAATCCTGTTACTGCTCACAGTCTTTCATGTTTTTAGGTCTCTCCAGAAGAGGACACTGCAATTTTACAAAAGATTGAGGTACAAAAGGAGAGCTGGGGACATTCTCACCTTTGAGTCCCCTGTGTGGGGCAATGCTGTCCAATGGTAAGAGTTAGCAGAAACTGAGTTATGACTTCTTCCCCTTTCTCCCTCCTCCTCCACTTGCTTACCCCAGGAAAGAGGTAAGTTTATCTTACACTAGGGCAAATAATTTCTCATAGGGTCTAGGATTATAAATACAGTGCTCTTGGATGATCCTTAAGCAAAGAACTCTCTCTTTGGGGCCAATCCAGCCGACTCTCAATCTGTAACTGTAGGGGAACAAATTAATGGTTTGGAAAACATTGAGACTTGTCTACAAACCACTTCCAGCCTGTGCCTATTCCTGGGTCTCCCATGGAGCTGCTCCCCCATCTACCTGCACACAAGTATAGGAACAGGCAATTTCACAGGCCCTACTAAATACATCTTGGACCATAAATGACCACATGATCAGAATGACTTTGGTTTTTATTCTTAAAGGCAGCAGGGACCTCCAGGTATGTGCCTCCAGGGCATACTGTGAAGCACATGCAGTTTCAGCAAGACATGGGAAAGGAGGGATGACAGCAATGGCAAATAACAGTCCTCACAGCAGCACTGGGACCAGACCTGACCTCACATGCTTGTGCTGGACACGGGAGTGCTGTGGTAGACAAATTCAAGCACTCTCAGCAAATTGGAGTCACAGCAGCATTGGGCTGCCAAATCAGTGCTCAGGAAACAAGAGCTCCTTCACCACAAACTTTTCTGCAATCTTGAGCAAAGAAAATTTTATCGTGTCCTTAGTCATAATCAGGTATCAAATTCTCCCAGAAATAACTTGCTGATCAGATACCTCGTGGGCTCTGGTCAGATCTCCTCAGTATGCCTGGGTCTCATTTCTATGTTTCCAAACTAATCTTGATATTGGTTGAGTTTTATTTTATCCGAGTCAGTGACAATTCTCCTGTCCCACAACCTCTCTCACCTCTCGCAGACTTTTCATTGTCTGAAGGAAGAAATAAAGCACAAAATATTGCCCAAGACCCATGTTCTACTCAAACACACTTCTGATTATTCATTTCATTAACTGATTACATTAAGGAACTGCAGCATCAAGCATATCACACTTAGGACACATCTGCATTCTCCTTTTAATACCCCTTCATGATTTGCAATGTATTTCTCTCATTTAGAGGCAGAATAACATTTCCTAACACAGACTAAATTTATTCAGAAGCACAGAAGTCGGTTGCCTTTACTACTGACAGATGCACTTCAATGTAATTAGTTTCATGACTATTAATGAAATAACTCATTTGAACTTTTGCCACTAAAATGTTAATGAGTAAGACCGGATAGTGGTTTGGTAATGGGATATAGATCCTTTTACAGTTTGTTAGTTCAGATGTGGCCCATGTTCACCATGACCAGAGGTCATTACTACCTGAAGACTATCTGATAATCTCTGCAAGATGAGTTGGTAGCACTAAGCCCATGCTTAGCAAGAAACAGCCGTGCAATTTGCTCTCGGCAGAAAAGCAAAGCGGAGCCAGGTCACTGCAGGTTGCTGCTTTTACATACCTGTGGTCACAAAGTGTCAGTCGTTAGGACTGTTCACCCAGCATCTTTCATCAGCAATGACTTCAACGAAGGGAGAAGCAAAATAATTTGAATAGAAAAAGCTTGTGGATTTTTTTGTGCGATACACAATTAGCCTCTGACTCACTGCCGCAGACTGTTTGCTGTTAGCACACCTCTAAAGAGAACCGGGAACATAAATAAATACTGAACTCATAAAACATCATACTTTGTGTTTCTAACTTTTAGCCAGTCACTCATTAGGTTCAGAAAAGCATTTCATAGGTGAATAACATTTCATGATTCCTGGTATATGGTTCCCTATCACCACTCCAGCAAACCAAAAGGACCTTCAATAGTGGCCAACATATACTTGGCTCTTCTGTTTGGGTAGTGCTATAGTTCAGCCCATACATAAGCACATCAAAATTAAGAAATTCCCCCTTTTTACTGTCCCTGAAGAGAGCTCTTCAGGGACAATAAAATGTGACATGCAACAAAATTATTTGCTCAAGGACTTAATTGGTCCCAGTTCCTCTTAAGTTTTCCTGGGGAACTTTAGGAAAGGCAGGCACAACGTAACGACTCAAAATAGAAATTCAAACACTGTACTCAAGCTGGCAACCCTTCCCGGATGACTGCACATGGGCTTGACCGAGGTTACCTGTCTCACTAACAGGATGATACCTCCAGCACCGTATTCCTTCACATTGCCATCTCACTCCTGCCTTCACACCGAGTCACAGCACTGCCACCTAATGAATCCCAAACAAGCTCCCTCCTGGAGCACAGACTTTGAAACAAATAGGCACTATAGCCATAAATGCAATAAAGGCAACACAGGGAATAAATGCAATTCCCCAGCCTACATTAGCTTTCCCCTTCTTTTGTCTCTTAAGAGTATAGTTTTATTTGGACTGGATTATCTTCCCACAAGAAATCACCAGCAAGAGATCTCACCAATCCTCACTGTTCTTCTCAGTAAAATGTAAAATGAAATTCCACCTGCTGAGTGGCACCCAGGCCTCTGTGGCTATGACACTATGATGGAAACACTCTTTCAAATATAGTTATGGGCTGTGGTCTCCAAATATCCATGTGTGCAGGTGTAGGATAAATAAAATGCTTGTAGGAAGCTGGAATAAGATTCAGGTTTCTGTTCCACACACATTTTTTTCAGTCACATCATATGAGATAGTAATTCTAGCTTATTCTTTTTTTAAGAAAAAAGGGTCACAGCTTGGATTAAAAACAGGCACTCCTCTAACTGGGCAGCTGTCACAGGTATACATATAAATATATATGCATGGTTACATCAGCAACTGACAATACATGAAGCAACAAAGAAGAATTTATTAAGCACCACTGTCTTGGACTTCCCAGGGGACAGTGCCTGTAACATGCCTGTGTTTCTCAGATGCCAAGATTTTTGCAGCAGGTCTGGCTTTTAGACTGGGACTGCTCAGTACCTTGGGCAAATCAGATTCTTCCAAGATGATTCCTGACTAGGAACTTACCAGTGAGTCACTACTTTGGAAGCCTTGAGACAGCAGGAGACAAGCAAGCTTACACATCTGACTTCATGAACATTTCAACAGGAAACTGTCATGTTACATCCTGTAGCCTCAAAGCCACAGTTACTTGCCCACTCAGTAGCAGTCTTTTACCTCCAGCTTTCACACAAACACATGCAGAGAGTAATGACTGTCACATGTAAGATCCAAACAATTCATTAGTCAGTTAAGAAGCCTCCAAACCCCACACCAATATAAAAAGGGTTTTTTTCTGTGTTATGCATGGACCCTTCAGTAACAACCCAGCTGCTCCGTGCTTCCGTTTGACCATCTCCAGCCAGGATATGGAGTCACCCCTGCAGTCCCCAAGTTATCTCCCACTTGCACACAGTCTGGGAGAGCCTCCCTTGGTAAAACCCTTGGTGTTAAAAAAGGTTCAAATCCAAAAAAACCTTTGACTGACTACTGCAACTTGATGAGTGGCTGGTCCTTTTATCTAGGAAGTCACACTGTCAGTCCTTTCTCATCTTAAATACCACCACATTCGAGTTATCTGTTTATTGACTTGAATACTTAATCCAAACTGGACCTCAGCTTCTGAAACACTTGATGTTACAAGGCAAAGGCAACCAGATTAACTCAATGTAGCAAAACTGCATCTGTCTGAATTCGGTCTGGAGGGAGGGGGAGGGAAGTGCACTTTTAAATAGCTCTGCTCGACTACCGTGCTTTGATACTCTAGAAGTGGGGCATTTCATTCTGGTTTTATATTTTTCCTCAAACAGTAAGCTGGGGCACTGTCGTCCTACTGACAGATCTTTTACTGTTTACAGTGATAATTTTTTTTTTTTTGTAAGTATTTGGGATTCTTCTAAAGTGAGATCTTCAAAGTGCACTTCACAGTGACGTTCCTGAAATAACTTTGAAGAAGAAATAATGAGCCTCCCGTTACTTTACAGGTTCTCTAATACAATGTAAGCAGCTTTACAAGGCTTAGCTAGTCTCTGCTGACCTAACTGCATATTTTACTCCTACAATAAACTAAAATAACCAGCCTGCTTCCACAACAACGGACTAATTAACAGTGATTTTGTTAGCTTCATATTAAAAAAACCCCAACAAACTAGTCTTTCAAAAACCAGATATACCAAATAAGAGTGGATGAGGTTACTAGAGAGAGAGGCACAGACATCATCTCAATAAGCAAATCAATGTTGTGCCAAGCTTGTTGTGTGGTGTTTGTTTTTTTCATTCTGGCAATTCAGAAGTTGGGTTTTCTTCTTTGCCTCCAATTCAATTTCTCAAGCACAGGCACTCTGTTCAAATCCCTGCTGGCTGCTGCGTTTGACCGCTCGCCAACCAGCACCATGGTGTTCACAGGGGATCTGTCTGCTACTGAGTCACCGCGTCCCTGCCGAGAGCATGAGGTCACTTGCTGCTAGATCAGAGCACCAGCAGGGATGGCCCCGAGCTGAGCTGGACTGTGGCAACATCTTTTACATAAGAGGCAGGCAGGCTCCTCTCTGCCTGCCACAAACTTGCCTGCCTTTGCTCCAGAAGAGGCCCATAATGGGCTTTTTATTAACAGAGATGTTTAGGAAAGACAGCTCGTGGAATTGACTGTCTGGACCATTTCTGACACTTGCACTGTGCGAGAGGGACATATACACTGCATAAATACACTGATACTGGCAAGTGCTGGCAGGAGAGGACATTAAATGGAAAAAAACCAACCAAACAAAAAACTACCAACACAAACAAACCAAAAATAATGTTTTCTGAGACTGAGCTCATCACTCCAGTGATGACAGACAGCATTGAGAAGTGATGCCCCCAGCCTTTTTCTTTTGTGTTTCCCCTCAAAGGAACCAGCAAAGATGCCTTTAAATTGCTATCACTAAACTTCAGAGCTGATGCCTCATGGAAAAGAAGCTAGGCAGCACTCAAGTCTTTTCAAGCTATCAGGCAGAAAATTGCATGTTGATGCAAACTTAATTCACAAGGGTTTAATCATTTTCTTTTCAAGGACTTAGTTCTGTCTTATCTGAATATTTGGTTTCTGAAACCCAAGTGGTAACATCTGAGCAGCAGTATTTGATCAAAAACATGTCATCCTTTGACTTTACCACTGCCAACATTTTTTTCTTTCAGAAAAAAAAAAATAAAAAACCAACCCAAAAACCAAACCAGTTTGCTGACCAAAGCTCAATGGCCACAGTATTTTTTGATTTCTCATTTTGAGGGCTTTACCTTATAGGCAAAAGTTTAAGTAAATGAACACAGCAATCCAGTGGGAAATGCAAGGCAATGGTATCTGTTTAGACAATGACTTGAGTGTGTTCTGTGGAAGGAAAAACCTGACCTGCCTAAAATAAGAACAGCTGAGGCACAGGCACATCCTCCAAAAAAGCTGTTTGAAATCACAGGACCTCCAGGCACTCCTCTATGCACCCTCAAAGCCCATGAGCACTGTGGTTGTGTGTATTTTCTCTACAAGGCACTTTACCAAAGATTAAGAACATTAAGAAAAGCCAGGATTTCTTCTTTCTTGGCTCTAAAACACAAATACCAAAGCACTCACTGGCTGAGAGGCACAAAACAACTTCAAAAATGGTTGTTACCCACAAATGTCATTCTCAGTCCTTGGGAAGAAATACAAAAAGAGAAAAAAAACCAAAACCAAACAACTTAGGATGGCTCCAACTAAAAGCCCAGTGCCTCTTCAGAAGTAAACACCAAGGTCCAGAAGGGCTCCAAACAAACTGTGGCTCAGCACCTACCTAACACATCTTTTACATGTCCTTCTTGGGCTAGGACAGCTGAAGAATCAAAGGAAATGCTGTGCAAACAACTCACTATGCAATTTTGAAGTGAAATTTTAATTGCAGAAAAATAAAGGCCTTTGACTTGATCATTACAAAACCCGTTTTATCTTTGTCCTCTTGCATGTTTGAATTGCTCTTGATTGTGTAAGTGAACACATCACCTGGTTGTGCAAGTTCCAGCAAGGTGATATTTATTAAGCAAATATAGGTAAGAAACTGAATTTCTAAAATGTTAGGTGCATGAATGTAATCGTTTGCTTTCCTGTAATTATTCTAGGCTGCAATTTAAATACCATCCCTCCAATACAACTACGTAAAAACATGAACTCTGCACCATGCACATAGACTCAAAAGGCATCCTTTTCTGTAGCTGTGGATATATTATCAATCCAATCCCATATTTCATGTTGGGTGATCATAAAATACTTTAATGGAAATTTATGAGGCAGAAGCAAAGTGGCGCTTTAGAGAAAATTTTAAGCTTAACCATGATACCATCACATACACGTGTCAATAATACTGAGAAGAATCACCTTGCCAGAGTGCACACACCACCAGCCAAACAGTTGTTTTGAGCTAGAACATGGCATTTACTTGCTCTTTCTGTGGCTTACAATGCATTTTTGGGCAGTAATCATCCTTCTGTTTTATTTCATTGTTTCTCTATAAAAATTGCCTTTCAGAAGTTTCCTTCTATGCATTCGTCCATCCAAACATCACAGCTACATAGGATGAATAATCCAGCAAGCATCTATAGTTTAAGTGAAACACACAGGAGGACTTCAAGAACCATTGCTTGCATCTTGCTCTGAATTAGCACTACACAGTTCTGGAAAGATCTTAGTCCTCTTGGGCAATTCCAGAAGCTCTCTGGCTCGTGTATGTACAAATTCCTCTATTGGATTCCTCAGAACTAATGCATCTCTGAGGCCAAATAAAGTACACTACAATTCTGAGGTCTTCAGCAGTGATGAAATTTAGCAGTGGCCTCTTGAGTAGAGTTTGACAGCATTTAAACCTGCCTCTGGTTTTGCTTCTTAGTCAAGAAAAAGGACATACCAAGCCAAAAAAAAAGCAGAGACCTATGTTCACCTGCTGCTCTGCTTTGGTTACTGCTATTAATTATGCACTAATTCCTTGAACTTTCAAGGGTTTATGGATATCTTGATGTCCTAGTTTCATCTTGCTGGCACTTACTAAACTTTCAAAGGACTTGCCTGCCTCAGGTGGTCTTTTCTTCTGATTGGAGCTACATCATTACTACCGTGACACGACAACAAACAGGGAGCCCTGAGGCAAGCAGAGCAGCTCATCCCACTGAGCTCAGAGGATTATACATGATAATGTTTATTTGTGCAACACACACAACATCCTGTGTGACCAAAGGGCTGGGGCAGGCAGCTCGGCTTCCCCAACCACGCAGAGTGACTACCTGCAGCTAGCACAAGCCATAATCATGCCAATCCTTTTCTGGGAATGCCTGCAAGCAGTGCCGAGCCCATCCCATCCCACCTCCATCCTGCAGCTGGCAAGATGGGCACATCCTCTCTGCAACTCTACTTGTGTAACCGAGGGCTGAAGCCAACCCTCAGGATTTTTAGATAGCAAACTGAGCTGAAATACCTTTCATTACACAAGGTGAGTTGCCTGAATCAGTTCCAAGCAGGTGTTTGTGGGGGCATCATGTAAAGTCAATCAACACACCTCACACAACTAAGGGTACAATTAAGGGGAAAATTCCCGAATGGCTCATCCCCCAGTTTTGCACGGGAAATGCAATGGGAATTGAGAACCACATTTCTTCTCAATTAATTGTTTCCTGTTTACGTGAAACTCAGCCCTGAAGGGACCCTATAAAAGCAACGCCGTAATTGCAACGAGCTGCCCAGGTTGATCAGGTCTGCAAAGAGAGGTCTAGGCTATGCCTCAAAGACTGTCCTCTTCTCTTTCAAACTCTCCCTGTCCTGGACTCAGACAAAGAGGTTTCAATATACAAGGCTCCTTTCTACTGACTGTTATAGGCACACTTGGGTTTAGCCACCTTTACACCTGGGAGCCACGAGGAGTTAAAGTGAGAAAAAGACAGAATACAGTGAATTCCTCCTGGACTTGAAGCAAACAGCAGCTTGAAGTCCCTTGCAAAGAAGCTCATTTTCTAAGCCTGAAGTTGACCAGGAGGTTTTGGTGATTTTTTTGTTTTCATCTTGACTCATTCTCCAGTCTTCCTGCTTATTTCCCTTATTTTAACTGGCTTAATTACATTGAACTATAACTAATATAGAATTATGTCATCATCCTAATAACAATTAAAATACAGCCAGCAGATTCATTTGCTATGATCTTCTAAAATGCCTTCAAAATTTGCCTTTTGTGAAAACTGCGACTGACCCCAAGAACATCACAAACCCATGATTTTTCTCTCCCCACACAGACACCGAAGTGCAGAGAACAGATGGCTCTCTGGTTACCCAGTTCTGCAAGCATGGGACTGGGGAAAGAGCACCCAGCATCTCCATGAGCTTGCAGTTGGGGTGGGCTCTCGTTCTCTTGGCAGACTAAAGAACAGTGTTATTGTAATTCTGTGTTGGGTGCTCCAGTCTGGCCACACCAACCTGGGCTGGTTACTGCATTGCGTTGTTACTGAGGAATAGCTTATGTAAAAGCCCAGATGTAACTTTATCACCTCCTGAAAAGGTTACCATTTAAATACAGAGCTAAGTCTGTCTCCACACTTAACTCTCATGCAAGGTCCCATGCAGCATCCAGATACCTACACATCATGTGTTGAAGTTTCAGTGCTCTCAGCCTTGGCTACCTCGTTTTACCTTATTGCATCTGTAGGAAATCCTTTGCTTTGGAAAAGACTACTGCACCTATATTTGCTATGTCTATGGTATGGTCAGGACAGCTATTATGGTCCCATTCATGGAGAGCAAAACCAAGAAGAAATAAATAAAGGAAAACCTTGGTATGTCAAGTAAAGTGATCATTTTATAACTCAACAGTAATTCTATTAGACATTAGCTGTTAGTAGAAAAAGTCTGACTGTAGCCACAGAATAACTTTAAGACAACAGTGATCTTTTTTTGGAAAGCTCTTTCTGCAAGGTGAGAGAGCATTTCACATCTCATTAAAACCTGAAATGGTCTTCTGATTTTTCCTTCTGAAAGTCTGTACTTTATGCTTCACTTCCTACTTATTTGACTTAAAATGTGAACCTGATTTATGAAGATACCTTCAGAAAAACACTGAAGTGAAATGCTGAGAACATTGCTACTCTATTCCAGCCCACATTGCTACAATGGCACAAGTTTAAGAGGAGGTTTAGGTCTTCCAAATTAACCTCTTACCAGTCTTAGGATGGTTACCCAAGTGACACCAAAAGTGTACTGTCCTAACGTATTGCTGGAGAAGTTAGAGTAAAATGATGCAGAAAAGAACAATGCCAGTGGTTGTTCTACATTCCACTTGGAAAAGGTAACCTTGAAAGGTCTGAAACCTTCTCTGAAGTCAGCAAAATGAATTTACCTGAACTTTAAAGTGTACAGCATGTTGGGATTTTAGATCTAGTTCACATTCACTGTAAGGGATGAATTAAAAAAAAAAAAATTGAAGCTTTTTAACATTCAAAAGCTCTAATATAGTTGCAACCTGGGCCTAAATCTTCCACTTTGTGCATGCACATTTGCTGAATCCTCATCCTGAGGTGAACGGGAAACAGCTCCCAGAAGTCAGAGAAAGGGCAGCAGCTCACACAGGAGCAGAGCCCAGGCTGGTATAGAATACCACGTAAAACACCGAGTACACACCACCCAGCGAGGTGGAAACGGGAGTTTATCACCTTGTGTCAGTGCCTGCAGGGGCAGTAAACCTCTGCAAAGCAATGCTCATTACATTTGCTTTAAGCAGGGCCATAAAACTGAGACTCTGCATGGTGCTACTCAAGGATGGCACTATTTTCTACTCAAGAGTAATAAAAAAAATGCTTGCCATTAGTGCGACTGTAGCCTACTGGATAATGCACTAAAGTCTGGTGAGGAGTCCAAATACAAGCACAGTTATTTACCCAGCTTGGGTTAAAAATGGGATTGCTATTTAAATATATTTCAGTGTCTATTGGGATAGGTTATTTCACAAAACAGTTATTGTAGGGTTTAACTGGACACCTCTCTCCACAAAGCCCTGGACATTTTACAGAAGTGTTTATTGCTTTTGTTTAGAAGCCAAAGATCAAAAGATGGTTTAAGCTAAACAGATCACAACCTGAAAAAGGTGAGGAGCAAGCCAAGAAAGTCAAACAGACAGAGGATTGACATCAGGAACTGAAGATTCCAGCTTTGGTTAGACAGGTTTCACAATAGCACTGGAACAGACTCCCCAGGGAGGTTGTGGAGTCTCCTTCTCTGGAGACTTTCAAGTCCTGTCTGGATGTATCTCTGAGTGATCTGCCCTAGTTTTGGTCCTGCTCTGGCAGGGGGGGTTCTACTTGATCTTCAGAGGTCCCTTGCAACCTGTAACATTCTGTGATATGCCTTAACCAATGAATTTAGCCAGTGAAAATGCTGTAGCCCTTCATGAACTAACAAACTGCCAGGAAGAATGGAGAGGCATACTGATTAAGGTATGCTCATAAAAAAATGAAAATTATGCTAATATTTGCAAACGAACAGGTTTAGTACAACTTCCAGAAAACCTGCACAGATCTGATGGAAAATACCCAAAGAGGCACTTCCACTTGGTGCACAAGTATTTTGTCATAGTCAGGGAAGAGTTAATGAACAAAATCTGTCCTGTGCAAGTACCTGCAATATGACTGCAATACATCTGTGGGGTATCCACATCAGCACCTCTTTAGACTCAAGCAGATTTAAACAGAGACTGAGAGGTATTTACTCGTCAGTCAGACAGGTGAATTCCAGGATTTGCCCACATTACCTGAAGTTTTTAGACCATGAAAGCTGGCAGCAGGCATTCAGTGCCAAAACAGACTTCAGGAAAGAAAAAAAAAGCAACAAAAACTTGACAAAATCTTTTGGAAAAGTCACATAAGGATTATGTCTGTAAGAGAATCAAGTCTTGATATGGTTTTAATTGTCTTCTCTTTTTAAGTTAGCCTTCTTTTACAGCTGCTCGTGGTAAAGAAGAAAACTTGTCCTACTGCATCAGTAGGAACTTTGCCTCTGCAAAGCACGGCAGGGCTGCCTTTGCTTCCTCAAATACAACAGCAAAAACATAGCAGCCCCAGGTAGAGATCTAAAAGCTCCTTTTGTACGTATTTCTGAGACCATCCACAGAAGGTATCCCTCCTCAGAGATGAATTGGAAGATGCCCTCTGATTATTTAGCTGCAGTTAGACACCTTCAATTCTGAATGAAGCACAAAATCATGAATAAACTTTAAAGATTCTATTTTTTAAGTAAAGCAGATGTATGTGTAATGGGCATTCAGTTTCAAACCTGACTTACAAGATCAAAATGCCAGAATCCTGGAGGACCACCAAATCCTAGCTAGATTAATTTTTAATCACTGCAAATCAGGATAGAAGTTGCCAGCTAGAAGAGGGCAGATTAAGCATTAATGTAGTCCAGAAACTTTAAAACTTAGAATTGAATTACTGGAGAAGTACTCTTACACCAAAAGGAAAGATGTTCAAGGAACACAGAAAAAACTGTTGGCTGCTACTTACTCTGTTGTGCTGTAGCCAGCAGGATGTTTCTCCCTGAGATTGTGAAGAGGACTGGAAGCATCCTGAGCTGGGCTTCATTTCAATAAACAAGGTCGTATGGTCTGTTGGGCAGCTTCTCACATCTCCTTGACTGGTACAATGCTTTATGCCTCATTTGAACCAAACCAAATCTGTTTCTCTCAGCCTTCCACCCAGTGCTTCTTCCTGGCAGACACATATAGGCACCCTTTTCAAAGTCAGCCAGTGATGCTGCTTTCAACTACAGCATCAGGCTCCTTTCTGCAGATGGTTTTAAATTTTAGTCCAAATGCAGAGCTGACGTCTACGTTGGTTAACAGCAGAAAGAAATCAATCCAAGTATCTGGGAAACACAAGTACCTCTTTCAGAGAGCTGCCAAGTCTGAAGCTTTAAAAAGTATCAACATACCACGTAGGCCAGTAAGTAGTACTGGATTAAACATGAATGCTAAAGGTCTATTAAAGTCATTAAAATTCACTTAACTTAGACTTAATAAACTCTAAGTCCATTAAGATGTCTCAACATGCCTGTAAAATAAACAGCTGGAAAACCTGGCTTAACATCCATAAAACTAATATATGGATATTTCCTCAAACTCTGCCCACAGTGCAAAGCACCTTCCACAGGTACAAATCTTCTCCCTTACCTTAAACAAAAAGCCAAGTGGTCAGCTTTGGACCAGGGAGGGGATATGGCACGAAGCTGTAGGGGCCAGCAGCTCGGAGACCAAGGAGGGTGGGAGCAGGTTTAGGGTTTCCAGCCTACAAGGGTACTGTGGTAAGGCAAGGAAATCACTTCCTTGGCTCTCTAGAAGAGAAAGTTGGGTGGCAAAGTCCTGGTTTCCATTTCAAGCTCTGCACTGAAGCAGCTATTCATCCCAGAAATGTATCACTCAGCTGTGCAAGGGGATATAAAAATGTTACTGGGAGCAGGTGCTGCAGTTTGGAGGTGGAGGAGAGTTCATCTGCTGCAGGGTCACTGCTCACCCTGTCCTGTGACGACATCATGCTGAAGAAATAGTTTATTGCACACCTTAGGCGACAGAAATGAAGAAATATTCTAGCAGAGCAGATCTCAGAGTACACACTACCACTTACTGATAAAGATAAGGCATCTTTTTTAGAGATCTCTTATTATTGTCTGTTCTGGGACCAGTTTCTGTTTACTTGGGTAAAATAAATTTAAATTTATGCTTTACTAATGGGTGATGCCAGATGCTCTCTGCCAGTAAATAGAACACAAATTCAGAGGAAGCTGGGCTAGAGAAGATGGACTAATTTAATGTAAAACAACAGCTCTGCTCATCATTTAGTCCTCACTGCTTGGGTCCAAGGTGCCACATACTGCTTTTGAGACTCAGTAAAAATAAGTGGGGAGAGCACAAGCACACATCCTCCTGAGGTTGTCTGCACATATATTTGGTCCAATATGCATTCAGAATCCATGACAAAAATTTTAATCCAGAAGTGAGTAAAGCTAGCTACAAGTCCTTAGCATTGCCACTGAAATGCCTGGAGGGCTTTCAGTGCTTGATTCAAGAAGCTGACAGTCATTTCCACCATGAAAAAACAGCTAACAGGAGAGGACACCAGAGATGCTGCATGTTTCATGCCCTCCAGCACTTACAAAAGTCACAATCAAAAATGCCAAGATTTTTCAAACCAATAATTTCTGTTTGCAACTGCTACATATCACTGACCTCACTGGACCCAGAACACTGAAACTTGCAATAGGAAATGCCATAAATACTCTATAGCTTGAAAAAAGCCATCATGCCTAGCAAGAACCAAAAAGGCAGCCCTTTCCACGTTGAAGTTCCTTAAAGCAAAGCTACCATGCCCAGGCACTCAGAAGGGTGCTTCTGTTCAGCTGCCACCAGCACACGGGAGCTGTGGTTTCACTGCAGGGTGGGTTTCGAAGGCACCATCAGTGCTGGATTCTGCTCGGTGACATTGGGGAGCACTGCCTGTCTGCTCCCAGTCTGACAGAAAATTGATGAGCAGGAAAAAGCATGGAGAGAAAACACACAGTTCATTCACAGCAGCGCTGCTGCAAGGTGATGCTTTGTGGTACGATCTCCTGGGAATCCACACATAATGCTCTTTGAACCATGAGGAAGAAGTTGTCTGCTAATTAGATCCCTGGTAACTGGCCATGTACTGTCACTCCTTGCATGAGGATTGCTGGGGAAACAATGGACATCATCTGATTAAAGAAAAGAGAAAAGAGTGTTATGTGATGGCAACTTAATGAGATGGACAAACCGGCCCTAAGTAAGCTGGACAAGAAAACTACATGGTGGCCTGTTCAGAAGAGATTGAGAAGAATAACACAGTTGCAGCCATCTGGGATACTGGATGAAACTTATGAGCCTGGGATGTAAAGGGAAAAAAAACCCTGTCATACTTGTCCTTGCCTACTAACCTGGATCCTCATTCATTTTAGCAGCATTGCTTAAGACCACTGGTATTTGAGAAAACACGCAGGAAACCAGCTGTACCTCCAGAAGGGCACAAGCGTTGCACGTCAAGAGCAGACATCCTTTGAAGTGGCAAGAGACAGGGATGCCTAATGGCTCGGGTGAAAGATCAAAGTGGGAAAGCAAGCAGAGCTGCTATGGTGCAGGGCTGCTGCAGCTCACCTGGAGAAGAGCAGATGGATGAAGTGCTTCCAAGGGCACCCTACAACCAGGACGAGTGGTAAGCAGAGCCTTTGATCATCCACACATCTCCTGGAAAAGCAGGACAGTGGGGACATGGCAGCTCTGCCACATTTTTCAGCCGTGCCTGTGTACCTCCCACCCTGAAAGAGCTTTCAGACACGGGTTGCCTGTCTCGTTGTCTTCTACAAGGGAAAGCACAAGGCTGAATTTAAATTAATCAGTTAAAATAGCACTAGGAGCAGGACCTGAAGAGACAGCAACACAAAATGCAGCTGGTGGTGTAAAGTTGCGGGCAGTGATGCTGGGGACAGCCCTGCCCCCAAGAGCAGCGTTTCACAGCCCTCTCTCCCACACAGGGAGGGCTCAGGCCCCTCTATTTTGTTGCCATTACTCACTTAAGGGTGAATTATATTAACATTTGTATCCAAATGTAGATACCTCCCACCACCGCAAGAGCCAAACACAAACACGCTGATTATACAGTGTCTGGGGCACAGCCCTAGTAACAGAGATAAAAATCAACACATCCAGGGAACAAGAAAGAAAAAGGCAGTACAAGAGTGAGTCAGCAAATGTAAGCAATATGTTAGTCAGGCGAGGCTCACTGAAAATGCACTGTGAGGTTGCTTGTGCTGCAGACCAAGTCTCATCCCTGATAACCCAGATGGCACCACCTCAGTGCGAGGAACCTCTCCCTTTTGCAAGGGGGGCTCTGCATTTTCATACTGTTTTGGGGAAAGCTCGGATGCAGATTTCTTCCGTCTCTTTCCCCCCCACGCTTAAGTCTGGGGAAGGAAGAAAAATAAATAAATAATCTGTGCCACGTTTAGAAAGACAGAGACACGAGCATGGAAATCTGGTAAAGCAGAGGAGGCTGGTTGTGCTGCTGTGTCAGGTGTCATGATAAAGGCTGCAGGGTTCCAGGATTTCCTTGGGTCTCTCTGCAGACCATGAAATGCTCCACTGAGCCTGTTTACAAGTTCTCCTGTGGTCCAGTTCATCCTGCTGCCAGCCTCTGTCCTCTGCAAAGCGAGTGACTTTAGTGCCTCGGGACAACCCCAACCTGCCCCCATCAGCTGATGGGGGTGGACCGGCCCCCCTGCCACCGGCCGTCGGTCAGCAGGTCTGAACCTCTCCTCTCTCAGTTCACACAAAGGACGACACCAAGTTCAATGGACACAGCTGCAGAAAGCAGTGAGTGGGAAGAAAAAGTAAGGTACGAGGCCAGGAAGTTTTACAGAAGTCACCAGCAAACTTATTTGCAATTTTTTTGTGATCTAAATCCTGGTTTTCTGCCACTTTGAAAATGCAGGCTCTAATTAGCTCATTATACACTGGCACCCTGAAGAGGATACTTGCTTTTGTAATGATATTTATAAAGCAAGAGCTATTTCATATCTGCTTAACGTATATCCATAACCTTCAAAATGTCTCCTATGAGTCAACACATCGACTCAAACTGCTATTTCTTTCCCCTTTCTGTTCTGGAAGCCTTTCTTCAGCGTATGGCCACTGCCCCAGAGCACAGCAGAAGGCAGCTTAAGCCCCTGCTTGCATTAACTGGTTCAACACTGGAGATGGGTAGTTTTGTTCTGGAAGAGGAGCGCTTGCACGGGGAGGATTGCACTTAAGCCAATCTCTGGGAAACAAGCCCTTTCCAGTTTAATCTTTGTGCTTTCTAATGATCCCCCACATATTACCATTCACTCCAAAGCCCCATCCTGCATTTGCATCCTCTTTACCAGTATTCCTGCAGGATGGCAGCTTATTCTTGACTTCAGCACCACTCACACCTCTGAATCAAAGCTACAGCTAACACCAGAGCCACCTCATCTACTCACTCATGCACAAAAATTTACATCTTCTTCCCACTCAAGTCACAAGGCGTGGCTCCCATTGACTTGGATGAATCCCAGACCCTACTTTTAATAGTAAAGGTCCTTGAAAGCCTGTAGTTCTCCAGACAGGTGCCTTACCAACTCTTTGAATGAAGCAGGTTGAGCAGGCTGGTCTAGGGACTAGACCACAGGGCGTTATCGTAGCAGACTGCAAGATCCAGACAGAGAGGGGTGTTGAAGTTAAGTTGTCTAATACACAACTTAAAGAGTATTTGTCCCCGCTCATGCAGTTAGAAGGAAACTGCTCAGGCTGCATGAGTGCAACATTTAGGCACACGAGCACCTCAGCATACACGTTCTAGCGGGCACTAAATACCAAAGGACACATCATTTCCACCCTGTGCTGTCTCCAGGACTGCTTTCAGGAAAAACCAAGCAGGCAGTCTCTGGACAAGGCAGCTGAAACAGTTTGAAGCTTTACTGCCTCTGTTGGTCCCTTCTGCTCTGCAACAGGGGGTCACAGCCCTAGAAGACATGACAGACTGTCCTGAACAGGCAGCCAGTTCATGTAACTGGTGGTTGCATCTGTGTGGCATGGAGCAAAAGTTCAGCCCTGGGAAGCTACTCCAGCACCAGCGAACCCAAGACAACCCACCTTGACATCACCCCCTTGCAACCTGAGCAACAGGGAGGCTGTCCCAGTTGCCTCACAGGTTGGCTGGCTGACATTCAAAGGGCAGAATTTCACCCAACAGGCAGGGAAAACTCATGATGGTACCAAGTCTACGTCTGATGTCCTTTAGCTTACTGTACGCGCCATCAACAGTGCTGGAAGCCAATGTCTTGCTTCCGGTTAATGTCATATAGGACTTAAGAGCCAAGAAGAAAGACCTCAGCTGAAAGTCAGAGGAATCAGTCATTCTAATGGGGCAAGACTTCCAGCTGCAATGGCTTCAGACAGCTCTCAGAGCAACCCTGAGAGCTGTGCAAATCCATCACTTCGAAGGCATCCCTCCTGTTATTAGAAGTGCTACATCATAAAGCTTTGTGTCATTAAAGCACCTAACTCACCAAGAATGTGACTGTGGGATTCAGCCCAGGCCTTAGCAAAGGGCAGAAAGATACTAAAAGACCCTAACTCTCCATGGTAATACAAGTGTCCCTCTTTCAGGGTGTACAAATATCTTAACAACCCAAGAGATACTTGAAATTCCACCCAGTCAACACTCATTCTTGAAAATTTAAACAAGGCAAATGGGTTGAAGATGCCCAAAGTCCAATTCATGTCTTCTGTAAACAGGTACAACATGATCCGATCTAGTTTAATGGAAAGGGGCCTAACTCTGCCACTAACAAATACGGATTGCAACTAAGGTCATCAGGACACAGCCTGTGAAGATGAAATGCTGGAACATGATCACAGAAGGAAAGTGTAGGTGAGATACCGGTGGTGTGTCAAAAGCCTCCCTCAACTGTATAGGTCATTTTAATGGGTTCAGTTCAAAACTGCTCACCCTACTCACAACATTCCAAAGGACCACCCTCAGTATCTTCCACACTTTGCCTACCCTGAGGCCACCAGCACTTTCTTAGGGAAGATGCTCCATGGCACTGGAACAGCTGAAGTCACAAGGACTGCTAAGGCAAAAAGGGCATTTGGAAAGCCTGAGGTCAAAATCTGCATTCCCAGCTTTCACACAGCTATGTGATAGATGCCAACAGATCCTTCATTGTTATCCTAATCCATTTTTCTTTTCAGTCAAGGGCATGCTGCTACTACAGAGAGCACAGGGAGGAGCTCTGCTGGTTCTCCAGAGTGAAAAGCTGTGGTAGCTCTCAGTTATTATTTCTCTTGAATCTCTGGGTTGCCCAGATGATCAGCCTGGTGTGTATTGTTTTTCCTAAATGTAGACACATCTTTTCTCTTCTTTTTCTAGCATCTTTTCCAATTATTCCATTTACAGTAATGACCTTTTCAAAATAAGTGAATTGTCATGATGGTTTTACATACCAGATGCTACATTACATCTAACCAACACATGGAAGTTTAGGAACTAAACCTCTTACACTGAAGCCAACAGAAGTTTTACTGTAGACTTCACAATCTTTCCAGCTAGTGACCAGAAAGTGACATTTAAGAGACACCCCTTTTATACCAGGAGATGGTGGGAGCTGAGGAAAGCTACAAGCAACCACTCTTGTTTTATTATTGCCCCATTCCAGAAACCAAGGACCATGCAACCACCCCAATGCAGTACTTTTTCTGCTCATCTGGAGCCAGGTCGGGGCCAGGCCCACGCTGCCCAGTTCCACCAGCCCCACACCAAGGCGGACACCAGCTGCTTCGCACGGCGTGGGCTGTTTTACGCAAGCAGGCAGGGTTTCCCCAGCCGCCCACGCTGCCAGCTCCACCGCTCCTAAATGGAGAAAAACATAGACAGGCAGTGAAAGGGGGAGGGGGAAAGGCTGATAAATAGGAAAAATCAAATAGCTATCTAGAAAAAGAAAATGCACAGTGGAAGAGAAAGGAAAGAGGATGGTTGGAAGTAGCTGTGGTCTGGCGAGCTCCCTGGAGCCTCTCTATATTCAGCGCAGAGAGGGGAGTGTTTTTAGGATGCAACTTATCTCGCTCAGCTCCCTATTTCAGGATTATATGACTCAGACACCTTATGGAGCAGGCATCCATGTGCGGTCAGAAAAATCCCATCACCAGCGCCTGCAGGGTTCTCAAAGGACCGAGTGAGTGAGCAGTAACACAAACTGGCTGCAGTCACCAAACACCAGGATCCCAGACGTGCAAACCTCCGGAGCAGGACCAAAAGACCTACGTGGAAGAATCTGGGAAAGGCACGCACTGTAACTGCCATCTTTCTACAGGGGGACCATTACACAAAGACCACCTCTCAGGAAAGTCTAGGGCCAGGTTTTCAAAGCATTTCTTTCAATAAAAGATTTTTTTCTTTACCTTCCTAACAAGCAGGAGCATCTTGGGTACAATAGTCTTGCGACAGCCTGGCTCAAAGTGCTGCACTAGGAATACCTGCTGTTGATGCTATCTTTCAAACTAAATTTGGGAATTTGTCCATGATGTAAGAGGGGAGCTCTTGGAAAATGCTGGAAAGCTTATGACAAATTGTTAAAAATGAAAAAAAAAAACAAAACACATTTTAGACATGATAGTAGAAGTGAGTGAAGAAGGACACAGCAACTGAGGATTCCTTCCAGTGCTATTACATTAGTTTTACCCACGATGTTTGGCTGTCTGGAGCTGTCCTCCCTCTGATGGGACAGATGCAAAACTCCCCAGTGGGTCACAGAGACAGTGACAATGTCATAGATCCGGCTCTCATAGTCCAAGCAATAATTTATCCAAACCTTTTCAAATAATCAGCTTTATTTGGGCTTAAACTAAACCTACAAAAACTGTTAGAAGCAAGATAAAGTTTTTCATAGCAGTGCCTGGCACAGAGGGAATCTCACCTAGCATCAGACCCCCGGTATATAGGATTGCTGGGCATTTTCAGCATCAACTGCCAACCCAAGGTTTAAAAATAATGGATTTAACTCCACAGTATTTACAGTGTTCTGAACAACTAATAATGATTTAACAAAATAAACTGATGGCTTGTGTACACAGAGCCGTTGCAAGAAGGAATGTCACTTCCAGACAGTTCTGGCATGACTGGTACCAAAAATAGTTTTTCCTTTATCAGGCATGTGTTCAAAAAAGGGAATTTAAGCAAAGAGGAGTGATCAGGTCAGATCAAAGGTTGAACTAGGTCAGTGTCTTGTTTTGGACAGAGGCCAACAGCAATACCTTATGAAAAGATGTAATGGGGCAATGCTCTCACAAAATAACATAGACAACATTTCAAAATACAACCTGTTTCATCAGGTGTCTGCAATCAGTGCTATTCACTTTCCTCAGCAATTCTGCTTATCACATCCTCACGGCCTCAGCTTTTACCTAAGAAACACAGTGAAATCACCAGCGGGTTGGAGTCCGTCGCCCATGAGCACAGAGACGGCCGTGCACAAGGGCCAGGTCCCCATCCACACCCAGGAGAGAAGACCCAGCAAGAGGAGACCCTGATGATTAGACCTTGAGGTCTAAGAAGGGCCAGGGCAGCTGTCAGCCCCAGAATTACCATCTCAGCAGCGCAAAAGTCTTTGTGCAAGTGACAGTAGCTAACGAAGACACGAGGATGTAGAGATCATCATGGAGTACCAGAGAGCCTGGAGTTTTCTGCTTGGCTGTGAAGCCAAGCAGAAAGAATAAACCATTAAGTAATTGAAGTGTAATGTGTCCACAGAATTTCCTGCTAAAAAGCAACATCTCTCTTCATTGTCATCTGTAAAGACATGGAAAAGAAGCTGGACAGCCAATTCCTCCAGGGAGAACAAAAAGGAAGAAAACCCAGGACTTCCAGCTGCCTGGAGATTGTGTGTGTTGGAAACCACAACATTCCCATTAATGCTTACAAAGGACTTGCATTCAGCAGATGCACAACAGGAGACCTAGATGGAAAATTCCCTGTTAAAGGTAAAAGGAAAATTACATAAGAAAAAGCCAGACTTTGTAAATATTTGTTACTAAGTCCACTATCTGACTGGGATGCTGCAACAACTTAGGCATCCTGCTTTTGTTTATACTTAGGGGATTTTACCATCATCTCATGTAGAACCATTAAGAGGTACTTAAAAAAAAAAGCCAAAAAAATTAAACCCAAACCAATTTCATTATCCAGAAGATCAGACTCCTCAGTATCATTCTTGTGTTTTTACCAAGATGAACCTCACCCCTTATTTCTTCTCCTTAAAATGTTAATTGGCACTCCCTGGAATTGCTCTTTCCAGGTACAGTCACACTACTGATGGCTCAAGACATACAGGGCAGATATTTGTCCTTGATAATGCTCTTGACCAACGTTAAGTTTTATGTCCAGGGCTAGCTGAGGCCATCAGATATCAAAACCACTGCATTCAATTCGAGGAGCTCATAATCATGGATTATGTCCAACTCATTTTTCACTCAGTTTGCAGACTTCATATGCTGAAACCAATTACCAATTATTTTTAAAAACTCTATTTAAAAGTTACCATCAGATGATGTTGAATAGTCTGAAGTTTTATTGGACTACTTGAAGGACAGTTCCTTTCATAAATTTGCAATTAAGAATGGCCTGGACTTCTGCAGCTTAATCCTGATCCCAACAACAAACTGCCTTGCCTCTGATATTACAGCAGCTCTTAATCCTCTCTTACCACAATCAAGGAGAAAAACTTTGCCCCACATCCTTGGCAAGAGTGAAGTGTTCTTCACTGCTAGTACAAGTATAAAGCTGCACAGTAAGACTGTAAGATCTTTATTTTGTCTGTACCATGCTAATGTAGGTACTCCTTATGGTCTTACCACCTTTGCATCACCCTTGGTAAAAATAAAAAGGAACTTGGAATATCCCCAGAACAGAACCGTTGTCCATTTTACTGCTGAGGAACTGGGGCACAAAGAGCACTTTTCAGAGATGACTCAGGTTCCTGATTTTCATTGAAACTGGGGGACTCTGACACAAAGAGCTGTCAGACCAATGTCTGGCTTGTACAAGGTGGCTATGGCTGCGTTCAATTTGAAGTCGGGCTCCCCACATCCTCAGATATATATTGATCATCACTCCCCTGCATACCAGGTAGTGCATAAACCACTACATGTACTCTGAAAAGCCCCAAGTCCCCTGGCATGAGGTAAACTGCTGACTTGAATCACCCCCTCTTCTCCCCCACCCCCAGTACCAGCTCTTCTCCCAGAAGCTCAAGGACTGGACCTGCCCAACATTTCATGGCACGTCTGCTCTGCAGGACCTGGGCCCCTTCTGTAGCCACAGGGACATTAGGTTGTTTTGAGAGTCCTAACACCTTGCTTCTAGTCTATAAGCAAGACTCATGACAATCAAAGGCAAGATGCCTTCACAAAAGTCAACAAGACTTGCAATTAAAGGTTTGCAACAGAGCACATAGTACAAGGCACACAGTGAAAGGCATTTTCAGGTACTGTTGCTGTTCTAGATCTGAAAGCAGTAACCACATTGGCAAACCCTCCACATGAAGCAATACGATTTTCTCCTTGAATTAGTCTGGGTGCAGACACAGCCCCGCTGTTTCTCATTCTGCTGCCTGTTTGCGTAACACTAACCTGGGATGTCCCTGCAGAGCACCCCCCTGGGCTGCACCAGCCTCATCCAGCAAATCCAGCCCCAGGGAAAGGGACGCTGTGACACAAACAGGAATTGCATGGCTTGTAGAAGCAGCAGTCTGGGACACTTTGGTCAGAGACAGGGCACCACTGTGCTAGGTGTTGCATAAACAGAGTAAATGCAAAATCCTTCTACTCTGACCCGGGATAAGGCTCAAGCAGGTTGACAAAAGAGGTGGGAAGAAAAAAAAAAAATGTGAAAAGGTGTTTTTTTTTTATATTTTAGCCAATGCTAATTTACATTTAAAAATAATGTTTGAACATCCACCCATTTCCATTAAAATAAAAAGCATCTGAATGCTCTCTTGATTAAGCTTTAAAAAAGTGTTTTACATCATCTTGCCTTGTGTAGTCCCAGAGGACCCTACACTACAAAATCATTCACAAAGCCGTGGAAAGCTCCAAAAACACTGTTAGAAGTCTACACTTGAAGAAAAAAAAAAAAAGCAACAAACCAAAAAACCAAAGCAAAGCAGAACCCCCAGCTCTGTACCCTCCCAAGACCCCCCAGCTCTGTACCCTCCCAAGACCCCCCAGCTCTGTA
>JANIJG010009328.1:0-42779 GCA_024611175.1 Megaceryle torquata | reverse complement strand
GCCTTCAAAAAATGTTGCAAAGCTGCCTTTTGTCAATTTCTTCTCAGGGACACAAGCTAAACAGCCATTCCAGTTATATCTTTTGAATTTTTTTTTTTTTTTTTTTTTTTTCAGAAACAAATGAAACTCTTGTTTGCATTTAAGGGACACCCTGAGAATGGTCTTAATTTATAGAGAAGCAAATATTGCCTGATGTGCATGATTTCAGATGTACAAAACAGTGATAGTCACTGAATGGCAGTCCACAGCATTAAACTACACCCCTCTGTGAGCAGCATGTCTTTTTAGGATTAACAATTTATGAAGTTAATGCACATCTAAGTATGCGTCTGTCCTTTTCTATTTTTAATAACCAAAAAGAAAATGTCACTGAGTAAAGCTGCTTCTCAGTTGGGACTGTACACAAAAAAGTGGCAGCATTATTTTCTGTGATATAAAGTGGTACTAACCACTTTTGTCATGGAACTTAAAAATACAAGACAGGTGGAAAAGTTTATACTCTCTTATTCTCCCATCATGTTATTATTGAAGTATTCTTTGAATGAACTTATTTTAACTATGACTGTAAAATGAGTATGACCTCCTGTGTGTGTCTTGGTATAAACAAGAACTAAAGAAAGCTACTCAACATATTCCAGGATTTAACTGATTTTTCTTACTGTTTTACACAGGAATTACTATAAATAATCCCTTACTTTCCTTGGGCTTTTAGGTATGAACACACTGTGAAATTATGTATGTGAAGGAAAAACTTTAAATGTTTAAATGCAGCAGTCTTCTGAGAGGGCTTTTTGTAAATACATATTTTTTTTCTGCTTGCCACGGGTTTCTTGGACTTTGGTGATGGATGTGTTATAAATACTTTGATAGGAATAGAATCTGCAGCTGCATGAAAAGACAAATTCTGAGCAATAAATACGTTGCTAAGACATCAGTACTTCTCACTCATTTGAGGAGTATTGTGAAACTTGTGCAGCCAGAAACTTGTGCAGCCAGACCAGAAAAGAACTGATACAGGAATACAAAGGTCACTACAGACCTGAGTAAATTGGAGGTGAAGATGAACTGAAAATTGAGTTGTTGAGCTAGAGAAAAATAACAAGTGTTTTTTGTTAGGAATCATTCTTGAGATGAGTCTCATCTGACATTTGTAGTAATAACCTCTGCACAGAAGCTTGCAGCCAAAACATGGTGCTGACCCAAAGCTGTAAGATATCATTGTTAAGAGGGAAGATCAGGATATTATACCAGAGAAATGAAGTTATGCTGAAGACATAAATGATAGAACCAGGATTAAATGTAATTGTACAAAATGCATCTTGGACAGCATTAAAGAATTTCTGAGTGGAAATAAAAGGAGAGGGAAGAATTGGTTGTGCTAACTGATCACAGTTCCTCTGAACAAAATAATACAGTCATTAAAGAAAAACGTTGCATGTGATTCCAGAGCACATGTCTTTCTTCTTCTAGAAGGAAATACTGCACTGCTCTACAAGGTAAAAGTAAGACCTGCCCCAGAATACCGTGTTTAATTATCTTGTCTCATGCTTATTAAAGACAATTTGATACTAAAGAAAGTGCTTCTAGTGTTTTTTGGTTGTTGTTGATTTGGGGTTTTTTTCTTTCAATTTTCTTTTTATTTGTTTAGTTCGAATGCCCAAAAGTGAAAAAACCCCACTGTAAACAGAAATGACAGTGTTGGTACAAAAATAAGTTAATTTTAACCAATTATGAATTCATAAGCTTTTTAACAAGCTAAACAACAAGGTTTTGCAGTTTGATAAGTTTATAAACAGTACTAGTGTGGTTGCTTGTAATAGTACAAATTAAGTAAAATGGGAATTGTCTTCCAGCCACATGTATGATGAGACCCCCACATCAGCTACAGATTTGGGGTAGATCTGCCTGGACAGTTTCCTTATAGGTACTTCTCAAAGGCTTTTGATAAATGAGAGGATGAAAAAAAAAAGAAGAAAACTAAAATCAGCTTTTCCTTGAATTGCTTATGCTGTGGGCTACCAAATTTTTTTTTATGGGAACTGCACACCTAGCAGCTTTGCAGACATTTTCCATTCTCAGTACACCCACTGGGGGCACCAGGCAGGAGCAATCTTTCCTCCCTTCACTAAGATTACGTAAAAGAGTGCAGTGTACCAGCTTAAGGACAAATAAATGCAATATGCGTTCTGTCACGCCTCACAACAAAGCTGACCAGTTATACATAAAATAATTTCTATAAATCCTGCATTTTGTGCTTAAAACCAAATAAAAACACTCTTACCTAGCATGCCTTCCTGAGAATTTGCTCTGCAGTTGGCAGTAGTACATGTATTACACACACAATACTACCAACACAGTGCTATCAGCCAAGGTCTCGGTACAACATGTTGGACCAAGAGAGTGTGCTAACCCTGACAAGAAGGGGATACAAAATAGTTTTAATCCAGATGAGAATAATAATCCAGACCCAAAATGGAAAAAAACCATTTTACAGTTCAAACTACAAACTGGTAGGAGACAGGATGAGATTGGATTGTGTTAGAAGAACTGCTGGATTCAACCAACTTTTGTTATCTATTTACAGTTATATATGCTGCTTTTTGATCTTTTGGAAACTGTCTTAACAGATTTCTTTGGGTGTAATGATAGGAAGTCCACCTTTTAGCGAAACCCTGTCATCATAATTGGTGAATATGTATCCTATACGCTGTTGATTTCATAGGACTTCATCACTTCCATGGCTGTCAGTCTCAGCACTCACAATGTTATGTTTCTTCCTCCCACACTCTTTAATTTCTTTAGCACAGGGCAGGCAGTGGAGCATGATGTCTATGCTGCTATCTCTGCTGCTGTTGCTGCTTCATCTAATGCATCTGTAATACAAGTTGTTAAATCATCAGGAGAATAATAATACATTATGAAGCAGACTACTTTTTTTATATAAGAACTATTCAGTGACTATTTTTAATGTATAGTTATTTTCCCATCATCACTATAATCTGCATATAGGCTCCTATAAGTCTAGAACAAAATCAAATAATTGCATTCCAGTGTCATTAGCGCTACAGGTTATAAAATAAATTTGTACAGACTTTTGAAAACCTTTCTTGTAATTTAGCAAGGTAATTCTTTCAGGGTTATGTAAACAACCCATACATTACCCTAGTTTATCTGCATTAGATAGTTACTTTCTATCAAAAAATAGTATACTGTGTTGACTTCCGAAGCAAAATGTTGCATACTTCACTTCTTTAAAGGTCTCAGCACCAACTGAGTAGAATACAGTATTAGCTGCCACTGGACTCTAAATATCAATTTATGGGAGAGGAACCTTAAAGGTTTCTTCCATATTCACCCTGAAAATCATAAATTTATCCACTAGTGCTATGATTCTATAGGGGAAACAGACATACTAATTCCTCTGGAATCCAAAGCAATTTATCTCTTCTTTGCAATATAGATATATAGGTTATATACTAGCATATGTCATAAAAGTGGTCATCAACAGGGGCAGAATTCAAGAGACATATAAAAATAGCAATGACATACATCTTCTGGTAGATCTTACTGCAGGGGCACAGCAGATCTAAAGCTTAAACACTCTCTTGCTCTCAGGGCACCTTTGGAGGAGGATATTGCCCCCTAAAACAGTAAAGAAAATGATGTGCTGGCACCATAGCTGCCTCAAATCACAGCCCAATAACCAAATCTAATAATAAAACCCAACTGAAGTGTTGGTTTAAAGTCAAAATCACTAATAAATATCATTCTTGACTGGTTCCATCATCGTACATCAGAGATGTTCCTTGTATCACCAAGATACCATGTATTTTTAATGTAAACAACAGTGCAGCCTATTGATTTATATCCTCTATTTTTTACAGGCTGTTTTTCTCAGTAATCCTGTGGTCCATAGATAATATTCTTGATGAGCAAGTCTTTTGGTATGTAGCACATACTTTACACATGACAGAATTTATTTAAGATAATAATGACTTCATATTCTCTGTAATTTCATCATCAACACTTACTGCAAATTAAGAGAAAATGTAAATAGGTATGGTGCTTCATTAATTAGCATCATAGTGTGTCCAAAAAAACCCCCACAAAAATGCAAGATACTGTATACTGTGGAAAGGTATGGTAAGTATTATTTATTATGACTTATTTTGGGACACTAAATATTGGACAGTGCCTATAATAGTTCAGTTTTACTGGTATCAGTGCTATTAACAACCATTTGTTGCAGAAATCCATTTGACCTTATTTTTCTTTTTCAAATTTTTATGTAGCACAGTCCCACTTTTGCTACTCTGCACAGATTTCAGTGTTGAATTTCTCTGCCCTACAACCTAAATCAATGAAATATAATGAAAGCTTTGCACTGTATCACAAGGCTGAAAACCTCTACAGAAAAATACATACTAGTAAACATAAGAAAACTTGGCTATTGGTCAAGGATTGACCAGAGTGAATAATGGCTAGCAGCCTTCTTTGGAGAGTTATATCCATTGCCAACAATCTCTTTTCCAGACAATGTTTGGACACAGCTTTGAAAAGGGTGTGGGTCAGGGTCTGTGACCTCTAGGTCAGTTGCATGTGTTTTGGGTGAAGAGACTTTTGGTGTATAAGTGGGAGCTTTTGTTCTCACACACAGTTCTTATTTTTTTTAGTTGGTACAATGAATACAGTCCAGATGTACAAAACTGATTTAGCACTCACTTTTCCTTTCTTCCATTCCTTTGCTGAGGAGCCTAAGGAATACTTCCTAAAGAATCAAAACCACAGAATCTAAATGGTATTGTACATGCACATGCACCTGTATCTGCTTTGCTCCTGTTTTTCTCTAATGACCATCTGCAGAGACAGATAGTTAACAAGCATTAAGTAACCCTACAGCAGCTCTGACACTCACAAGCATTGCTTCGGGTTAAACTTCCCACAGAAGCCCTCCATGCCTTTGGTGCTGCAGAGTGCCACAGTCACTCTTCTGAAATCTAAAGATAACTACTGGTACAAGACACTCAGAATGCATCATATCTTAGCATGGTATCACAACTGAAATTATAGGAAGTTTCTTGTCGCAAAATGGTTTGGAAAAAGGAAAACACTTCTATCTTGAAAGAAGATTTGCACACAAGAGCTTAATTTATCAATATGGGATGTATTTTGGAAAGAGAGAGAATACAGGTGGAGAAAAAGAGAAGGCTATTTAAGATGATTATGCCTTCCAGTTACATAAGTCTTCACGCCCTGTGTACTTATCTTCTGTTATGTAAAGCTTCTATTTTCCAAACAAAAAACCTCAATGCCTTAATTGAAAACAAATATGTTGGAAAACAGGAAGAAGCATTTCCTAATCCTATCAGGTAAAGTGATATAAAGCCAGCTAACAGCATAATAAGATAAGGAATACAGCCTAATTGGTGATAAAATGTCAATATTCCAATAAATGTATACCAGCAGTCCATTAGATTTAATTAGGCTCTCTCAGTAAGCAATAAATCATGTAGAAGATGAACTGGAAAGGAAATCAGCTGACTGCTGTGAAACACTCATGGGTTGGCTTACCAAAGCTAATCTTTGGGTAAATTAAGAGCTAGCACAGACATGTTAAACAGAGGGTTTGAAAAAAAGACCAATGTCTAATATTAGTACAGGATTAAGAGATTACACATGAAAATCTGAAGGCACTGTTGATCTGCTCAGGTTTTAATTATGATCTCATTTACTGATATCATAAAAAGAGCATTAAGAAAGATTCAAATGAAGGGAAGCAGTAGGCTGGAAAAATGGGCTGCTTATGCCCAGCCCCACTCTAGAAACTGATAATAATTAGTGTGCAGCACATGGATACTGAAGCTTCACCCTGTGTTCAGCAGGGCTCCATGCAGCTGCCTCTGTACACACTATCAACTGGATTAAAACCTATAGTTCACAGGGGATGAATGGAAAATGAAATGAAAATGAAATGCAAATGAATCAGCAGCTGCATTTGCAGAATCGTGGCAGAAGAGGAGAAAGTGCAACACACGTTGGCTGAACACACAAAACCAAACAGACAGAGGGGATGACTATGAGAAAATAAAAGCAGTATTTCTTGGATTAATGCAGCACTGAAGAGCAAAAAGCCAATAGAATTTAGTACATGTGTCTGAATTAAAATTACAATTTTAGGTTGAGATCAATGCTGGGATTTTATATTTCTATGGCTCAATCTTCATTGAAAAGAAGCATGTGACATTTTAAAAAGCTTTAACAGCAAATGAAACACAGAGCACATGGAAGCAAAAGAAGAGGAGGTTTTGCATAACTTTGATGGAGGTCAAAGCATGACAGGAAAAAGAGGATACAAGAAAACACAATTTCTGATCAAATCTGAAAAAAAAAAAATTTTCTTTTCCAAACTTTTCGCAACAGTTGCCATTTCTACTCTATTTAAAATAGATCTGATGAAACTGGGATAGAAGTGACAGAGAGTGCCATTTCCGACAAGCTAGACCTGCTGTAGTCATGTGCCAAGTCCAATAAATAGTCTTCATTTATTTGAAAGGGATGCTATGACAGTTTGCATTAAGCATTGAGACAGGTATTTAGTCTGCATGTTACAAATAGAATGAGATTGGTGAGAAAGGGATGATGAAAAGTTTCTGGGGTTTTTGGCTTCCAGAAAAAATTCTATATTCTTTTAAACTTCTAGTCTGAATCTGTCCTCTGTGGAATTATAGGGAGGAGAGGAAGTCAGAGGTAAAGTTCTATGAGTGTTTGTAGATTTAATTATTACTTTGTGTTTTCCTTTTTCTTAACTGTATATTAATATTCTATGAAATTAGTTCAGTGGTAAAAACACTACCTGGAACAGTGATTAGCAATGAATAATGAAGAATAGCAGTAGCAAATAAGCTTTTCATCTGTAATCCTGTAAACTCCCAATTTCTGTCTCTCTGGGTGAGATTGCCTTAATGTCATCTCAAAAATATTTAAAACTGAAGGTTAATAATGCGTTTCTATTAACTTTCTTTAGCTGCTGTAAAAATAAGTTGAATATTTGCCTTTTTAATAGTAGTGTTTGAGATCTGCATAAAATTGATCAAGGTAGAGAACTTTTGTACTCTGTTTTTAAAATAATTAGCTGATCTTCATCTATTACCTACAAACATATATCTCTTCCTTTTGGACATCGGGGTGCATCAGGATGATTTCCTCTGCAAAACTCTGATCTCTCAAGATAAGCCATATTTGCTTAGAAAAAAATGGTTGTGGGGAGTTCAGTATATATGTGGATAGGATATCCTGTACATTGAGCAGAGATCTGGACTGTTAACTCCATGTTCATATATATATACATATACTGTTACATGTAGTAAGTATATGCTCTGACTGCTTAGAAGAACAAGTTCCTGTGGATGCTGGTTTTCCAGATGTACTTCACTCCTTCACATTGTGAGGGGTCATAGCTCAAATCCAGAAGCCAAAATCACACGGATCACTAAGTGTCCATCACTACTTTAAGAACAAAGTAGTACTTAATGTAATGTGCTCCATCCAGGAGTAGGAATTTATTTTCTTAGCTTATGTACAAACTCTTTCACCATTGTAACAATCACTGGCTCTGTACTAACTTCAGTTTGAGACTATCCAAGTTACTGATAGCTAACACATTACACTGAGAATTATCTATGGCATATTATCAGTGATACACAGGGCAGTGCTAACATGCATCAAGTGTATTGCTTCTGGCATAGGACAAGCTTCATCAGCAGTTGCCTGGAGATGTGCTCCACTGCACTGTGTAGACTTGTCCTATGGGAGCAAAAGAGTGTCCAAGCTCCTCTAGGCCTTAAGCAGCTCATTCTTCTTAATTACATTTTTATTAATTTGGAGATGTCCTTTATATTTTCAATTATAGAAATGGAAGTGTGTCCATGTAACCTCTGCATGACTATACTCTGTTTTATATGCATTACTATTATGTGAGCAACTAGTGAATCCACACAGAGAGTGAAAAATTTGATTAATGATTACTGTGGTATTGTGCAGTTTTTGGAAAACTGGAGTTTGTCACTTTCTGATAAATGAGGTCTGCTAAACTTGTATCTTTCAGTAAGTTTTCAGATAAAGATGGTGTTTTTTCCTATTGGATAAATATATGGGAAAGGTTTAAATCTCCACGTAAGTTTATTTGTTGGATTTTTAAAATAATCATCTTTAAGAATGCAATTTAGATGTTAGACCATAGCCTTCTGACAGTATTAAAGCACTTACCTATTCAAAATATTCACTGAAACAACTCTGGGAAAATTCTTTAATTAGGATCTGCAACCTGCAAATGCAGCCACTTCCTTAGACTTGCTTAGAATACATATATAGATAGGTATTTTTCGTATTCACTTGAGGATTTAATTAGTTTGATTATCTAATTCCAGTTCAGTAGTTAATAATTTGCTGATTTGACCTTTCTGTTATAGAGTGCTTTTTATTTGCTCAGTTTAAAATTATATACAGTAGCCTAAATTTGATGATGTTTTCATAAGTGTTTTACTAAATTCTACTAATACTGTCACATTATGTGAAGTAACTAATCTGGTTTATAACTTCTGAGGAATAAAAGGATACTAAACTCTCACCTAAATCAGTCTGTTTCTTGCAAAAGCCTTGCACTGAACCTTTTTTGACAGTTACAGAAGAAGAATTAAGCATAATTTGATGCTTGCAAACCATCCTGTACATTAATTAAATAAATTAATCATTACAAATTCTTTGCTAGTGGGAACTGACTAGTTAAGGGAGAACCTGGCATTTAAATTCCATTTCAAGCTGTTTACATAGAAGAAAAAGAAATGAAAACAAACAGCACCATTAGACCTGATCAATAGATGATAGAGTAACTCAGCTGAGGAAGCACTTTGGTGATGGTTACTGAAAATTGCCCATACATTTCTGTTGATTAATATATATTGAATCTTGCAACAACCACAGAAACTACCTCAAAGCTTATTTGGTGTTTTCTGAAACTGTGTCTCTATTCAGACATGAACAGCATATACCACCCAAATCATCTCTGCTGATAGCTCTGAAGCATTTGCTGGTACTGGAAGAAAAGCTATTTAGGCTACAAAAGCTAGAGACTGAATGTAAAATGTGCCTTGTATGATCCAGAGCTGTTTAGGTAACCCTTAGAGATTATCTTCATAATCCTCAGCAAGAGTGAAGTAAATTTACAGGACTGCTGAGGTTGGAAGTGGCCTTTGGGGATCATCTAGTCCAGACTCACACTCAAAGCAAGGTCAAGTACAGCAAGTTGCCTGGGATGTGTCCAGACAGGTTTTGAATATCTCCCCAGATGGAGACTCCACAACCTCTCTGGGCTAGTGTTCACCCATTCCCACAGTAAAATGGTTTATTGTATATATCTAAACAGAATTCCCTGGATTCCTATTTGTGCTTTTTGCCTTTATCCCATCACTGGGTACCACTCTGAAGGGTCTGGTGCCAGCTCTGTTGTTCAGTCATTTCTCAATCCACCTCATTGTCCACTCATCTAACCATTAAGCATTCCTATGAGGATGTTATGGGAGACAGTGTCAAAAGCCTTGCTGAAGTTGAAGTAGACAACGTCCACTGTTCTGCCCTTAGCTACCCAGACAGTCACGTCATCACAGCAGTCTATCAGATAAGTCAAGAATGATTTCAACCTTAATGAATCCATGCTGACTACTCCCAGTAACTTTATTTTCTTCTACATGCTTAGAGATGACCCCCAGAATGAGCTGTTCTATAGCCTTTCCAGGGATGGAGGTGAGGCTGAATGGTCTATAGTTTCCTGGGTCCTCCTTCTTGCTCTTTATGAAGATTGGAGCAACACTGGCTCTCCTCCAGCCCTCAGGCAGCTTCCCTGCATGACCTTTCAAAGATGATGGAGAGTGCCTTAGCAGTAACATCTGCCAGCTCCCTCAGCACTCATGGGTGCATCCCATTGGACCCAAGGACTTGTGGGAGTTCAATGTGCCTAAATGATCTTTAACCCAATCCCTATCAATCAAGAGAAAGCCTTTCTCAAGTTTCCCTCTTACCTCAATGACTAGGACTCCTGAGGGCCAGCATTAGCATTAAAGACTGAAGCAAATAAGGTATTCAGTAACTTTGCCTTCTCTGTATCTTCCATCACCAGGGCACCCACCTCATTCAGCAGCAGACCCACATATTCCCTAGTCTTCCTTTTTGCTACTGATGTACTTGAAGATGCCCTTCTTCTTGTCCTTGACATCCCTTGCCTAGTGTAATCCTAAGTGGGCCTTAGCCTTCCTTGATGCATCCCTACATACTCTGGTAATGTTCCTATATTCCTCCCAAGTGGACAGTCCCTTTTCCCACATTCTGTAGACTTCCTTCTTCTATCTGAGTTTTGCAGAAGCTCCTTGCTCATCCATGCAGGTGTCCTGCCTTGCTTGATTTCTTACTCATAGGGATGCACTGTTCATGAGCTTGGAGGAAGTGGTGCTTGAATATTAACCAGCTTTCTTGGGCATCCCTTCCTTCAGAGCCCTAGTTATAAATAATTTCTAATTACATTTTCTCTGTCAACAGTTTTGCACAAGATCCTTATGGAAAGAACCACATGGAAAACCAGAATGGAGCTGTCAAAGCCACCTAGGTACTACCTGGAATAGGCAATCCCAGTTAATGTTTCCCTATCACTTCCTGGATCCAAATGTGACTCATTGAAAATCTCCAGAACCGAGAGGCAGGTGTACAGTCTCCCTGCATCTAGCCTAAACTTTTGAATCAGGTAGTGAGGATTATTGCCTCAGCTTTTCTCTGCTGTTTTTGCATAGGCTACAACAACAACAGCAATAGATTTAACATCTATCACACTTAGAGACCACCCTCTGGAGCAGCTCTAAAAATCTGTCCTTCAGTCTGCTCACCTTCTGTTCACAGGCTGCCTCAAAACCAGATGAGCAAGCACATGTGCCAACAAGCCAATGCACTCAGGCAAGCCTTACAGGGTTGTAGCAGCTTCTACAGCCATGTAGCGAAAAGTAGTGGCATACTGGTTTCCAGTCAGTATCAGGGCTACCAAAGCTGGCATTAATGTAAGAGCTGGGATGGGGGAGTAAAGCAAGAGCTTTCTTGACAGCTTTCTCTTGGAGATTCATGACAGATGTGGCCACCTGCTTCTTACCGTTTTTAAGTCTGCTGGCAATTCACCAAAATTTACAAACAAGGTATGTTAGCTTCAGAGAGAGCAGGGAGGAGAAGATTATTCCGGTCTCCATTTCTAGTAGAGAACATGGGAAAGGGCAGCAGATATAGGAGTGTCTTAATAGGTTTATTTATCCTATTTTATCTCATTATTTATCTCAAGAAACTTTGCAACTTAATATATTGTCACAGTCACTATGTTTGATTCAAAGATTTCTATTCTTCTAGTGTACTACCCATCACATTTGCTTTTCTTAACCTTTCTTTCAGATAAAGAAGTAAAATGCTTTGATATTTTTAAAAACGAATAGTTGTAGGAAGAAAAAAAACTGTCAAAACATTAAACCATTTTTAACAGCCATACCTGATAAATACAAAGATGAGGAATACTGTGTGCATGTGGATAGTCTTCATACTTCATATTATTTATTTTAAAACATTATGCATTCTCTAAACCTACATGTGTTCATCAGAAATGTGAGCTTCAGAAAAAAGTTCAGAGTATCCCTTGTTTAGGTATCTGGTTTTTTGTTATCTATGGTACCCATGTGTCATTGTATGACTGCTTATATAGCATCACTACTGTACTGTAAAGAGAAGTGTTTTATTTACTAATAAGAAGAACATGGGCAATAAAAATCCATTTAGAAAATGGAAAATAAGTGACTCTGAATTCAGTGCCTGTTGGAAGTATTTTGAATGTTACACATAATGGTTCATTTCTTTTATTCATTAACTGTTCATCCAAATAATATGAATGAGTATGTTCTGATAAAATTAAATTTAACACCTATAAATATTCAGAACGAAAATGCTTTTCCTTTGGGATACATATTCATTCATTTGCTCTACCTAACTAGAATCAGCATCCAGACAAATTCCATGATGATAAATTGATATCCATACATGGTATAAACTTTCTAATTTGTGACAGAATACTGTTTTTTTGTAGGTATGTGTACAAGGCACAGGGTAATATTTTGACATTCTTGAGGTTTGTTTTTTATACTTTTTTTATACTTTCAATTTTTTAAACATTCCAAGCCACACAACCATATATGAGTAAAAAAGGTTGCTAACTATACCATTTAATGATAAACCATATATAGTTGGGGGATACATTTATTTAATCTGTTAATCAAATACAGACCTTATAAAAGTCTTTATTTCTCATGTCTTTTAAATAAATGAGAAAACATTAAGAATTAGCATGTAATCAAGTACACAAACTCAATATATGTATATATTACAGACTGAATTCAACAAAGAAAGTTACAAGCAAAATGAGTAACAAGGCTAAGAGAAAATAGTTTTCTAGAATCAGAGAATCATTTAGGTTGGAAAAGACTTATAAGATCATCAAGTCCAACCATTAGCCTAACACTGCAAAGTCCACCACTAAAACATGTCCCCAAGCACCACATATTTTAAACACCTCCAGGGATGGTGACTCAACCACTTCCCTGGGCAGCCTGTTCCACTGCTTCACAACCCTTTCTGTGAAGAAATTTTTCCTAATGTTCAAGCTAACCCTCTCCTGGCACAACTTAAGGCCTTTTCCTCTTGTCCTATTGCTCTGGGAAAAAAAAGTCTGACACTGATGTTGGTACAACATTTCAGATAGTTGTAGACAACTATAAGGTCTCCCCTTCGCCTCCTTTTCTCCAGACAAGACAATCCCAGTTTCCTCAGCTGCTCTTCATAAGATTTGTTCTCTAGACCCTTCATCAGCTTCATTGTTCTTCTTTGTACATGAAAAATACAGACATTTCTAAATATTTAGAAATATTTAGACAGCCATTTCTTAAAGGAAGAAGGATATTTACCAAACACCTTCTAGCTTACAGGACTTACCCAAGTGACTATAGACTGAAGGAGTCAGGGAACTAGGGTATCAGCACCAACTTTTAGGACGTAAATCCAAATCTTACCAACAACTAGTGCAGAATAAACACCACAAAATAAGCACTGCTTTGTTGAAGTGGATATTTGTTTCCTCCTTACTAACTATCCATAGACAGGCTGACTGGCTCATTATTAACTCAACTATGTGGAAAAATGTGAGTTGGAATTTATCTGCTGTGGATAAACTCCTTTGACTATTCAAAGTCAAACAGCTACATGCTTTGCTACATCAACAAAATTGTACAGGCTATGTTCTGCCTAAAATTCTTAACCTTTGAAAAGTGAAAATATAATACAAAAAAAAAAAAAAAAAAAAAAAAAAAGGTATTTACAGAAAAGAAATTGTAACTGTTTACTGAGCCAGATGCTACCCTTTCCAATTGTGATGAGTAGGGCCATACTGCACATGTAGTATTTAGATCTTTGCTGCAGTCTGTTTGCTTAAAAAAACTGATGAACTGAAGAAATAAGAAATCTCCATCCCCACAATGCAGACCAAGAAAAACTGATATTCCATGGTGGGTTAATTTTTTTTTTTTTTTTTTTTATTTCAACCAGTACTTAAAAATGACAATAAGTAAATCTTCTCGTTAACTTAAAACACTGAATTTTGCAGTGAATACTAACTATGAAAAAATCTAGTGTTGAGTAATAATAATCTGGTATCCTCCTCAAGAATTTTAGTTACTGTGGTTATATTCTAGATGCTTAAAACAGCAAAATAATATGATATAATAGGATTGAAAGGCAAGAATTTTAAGTCCTTTATTACAGTACCTGAATTTAGTAGCATAAGAAGCACCAGCATATCCTGAAGACATATTTTGCAACTAATTATTTTGATTTCATATAAAAGAAAGCAATTAAAAATCCTGCTCAAGTGATCTCACTTATGCATGGTTATCTACTTCATGCCTACAACTCTACTGTACCAGTAATCATCAGCAGCAATTTTATTTTTCTGTTTCTGCTTAGATGAAGAAATATTTTCAGCCTGTGTGATGAGATTGTTTGAACTACAACCATTTTCTTGCCTGACAACCATGTCATCCAAATAGAGGTGATGCTTTTCCACCCTTTCAAGGAAAAGCAGCATTGTTTGTTCTTGAAAGCATATGGACACAAAAAGCTTTCTAAATTAACAGTCAGAGAATACCAGTCACCTGTTAGATCACAGCTGTGATGGAGAACACAGTAACCAATATGCTTTTTGCAGCCACCAGAATGCTTAATCCTAGATGCTCCATTTCTCCCCACTATCCCACCAGTTGCCACAGTTCACTCACATGTAGTAGGTAAGCCAAGACATTAGGAGACAATAATACAAACAGAGAAGAAAAAACAGCTGAAATGAATTTTTTGAGTATTCCATATCTTCCTGAACAGTGGCTACATGTGAGACCAAAAGGTCTTTGCCTCATTCAAAATCAGGCTATAAATATGAAATGTGAGAGTGTGTGAATTTACTGCATATAGCTTTAAATTCTTAGTTCCCTGTTTTGTGAATCCCATGAAGTCCAGTCATGGAAGATTCTCTCCAGAACAGGAGAAAACATGCTTCCTTAACTATATTTGTAATTATACATCTGTCAGATCAAAAGAATAGATAGTTTTCTATTTGATGTAATCTAACAGCAAATGTGTGATCCAGACTGAGGTATCAGGCTGACCCAATCAACTCTGTGTAATGTACAACTGACACTAAACATTGTAAGGGTATGGAAAAGCCGCTGTTAGGGATCAATGGAAAAGTCAATGGATACTGCACTGTAGTGTAGAAGCACATAGTTTAGCTTCAGTTAATTTTAAGCTACTGATATCACATTCTGTTACACATCTAATTACATTATCACAGAGCTCAGCCCAGCCTCATCCAAACAAAGTATTCTGCTCTTTAAGCAATGCTGTGAACCTCACAGCTACAAATCCTGTATTGCAGTCAGGGCAAAGAACAGCAAAGACTGCAAAAGAAATAAACTCTGTTTCTGGAAGAAGGCACTGAAGGTGTTAAGTTTACTAAAGCAATGTAGAGGCATATAAATCTTGCAGCATCATGTCAACATCTTCAGTTTGAGAGGCAGGAAAAATATTAATACACCCTGAAATTCCTCCCATTCTCTTTTCTGGTGCATAAGAGACAGATATTGACTTAATGGTGCTGATAAATGAGTAGTTTGGTTGAGGTCTATGAAATGGCACTTTCTGAAGTAAATTCCAACTTGTGTTGCAGTCAGAAGCAAAATAGCTGTCAGAAAGATTTAACTCTCAAGGAGCAAGTGTTTGGCAAGAGGATATGCTAAGTTCTATATTCTTATCAAAACACAATATTTCAAAACAGATTTACATTTTAGGAATGAAAACGGATAGTTCGAGAATGTTTAAATTATCATAAGTAAATAAAATCCATAAAAGAGGAGTAATTCACTTTCATTAATGCTTCAGGCTGTCCTTGTCCTGAGAATTGATTCAGGAAGAACAGTTATTTGTCCACTCTGTTCCAGTACTACTGAAATTGGCTCATGTTATTCAAGCAATAAGGAAGCATCCTCTCGGACGAAGAGGTATAATCAACCATCTTAAGACAGAAATATATTTGATTTGTTTTAGTTTAGACAGACAGGTCTTGAAGAGCAGATGATAGATTGATTTTATATATATATATATATAAAATATGTAAAATAAAATAATTACAAAGTATAATGTATAACCCAAAATGATCAAGTACTTAGTGGACAGCTCTGAAACAGTGTTTCCAGGGCTTCTCTCTGAATTTCTTTTTCCAGTTCCACTTTCTGCCTCAGCCCCAAACACAAGACAGTCTTTCAACAACATGTTGCTGACCCATTTCTCTCCTAAACCAGAGGCTTTCTGAATGCTTACTGCTGCCACTTCAGCAAAACAGCCAACCCATACTGAAATTAAAAAAACCCAAACTTAATTCCAAGTCAATATTGACATAACCAAGGAATTAAGTCATTTTACCAGCAAAAGAAATCTATCTTAACTTACATCTTTCTATAAACCATTACTTTTATTTAATGATTCTCTAAAGAAAGTATAGAAACAGAAATTAAGTGGTAACTTCAGGAAAGGGTTTCCATTTCTTTTATTTATACAATTAAAAACCCCCATGGTTACCAGCACTGTAATAATAAAGCCTAATAATAATCCTTTTGGATTTGCCACCAAACAAGATTTTTTAATTTTTTTTTGCCACTTCCTGAAAGGAGGAAGATTAACATGGTATGATTTTGTTAAAACTGGTGGGTCTGCAGAGTGTCTGAAAATACATTGTACTTCAAGTGGAATGAGAAATATTTCACATCTTCTGCTGCAGCATGAGATACAAAAACATTTTAAAGGAACAATATATATACATAGAAAAAAAAGAATTTGCTGGAGAGAAGGAGCAAAAACTCAAACCAAAAAAACCAAATCAAACCAACAACATTAAACAAGCATCAAAGTAGAACGTTGATGGACAGGATTATATTAATAAATCTTAAATGGATGATTCTGGAGTTTACTGACAGTAAAGTTTAATGGCTGGTATATTATTATTCAAGTGTTGGCTAGACTCAAACGACATACAGTAAGCAGGCCTCCAGCAAAGTCAGAACACTATAAATTGCTAGATATAGCAATAGAGTATTAAATACTAATTTTAATGTGTTATATGACTTTGCCAGTTTTCTCATGTGAAGACTCCCTCTTAAAGTTCAAAACCCGCTAATGGTAGACTGTCAGATTTCCTAATGATACTCACAGGCACACACACACACACTGCACTTGTCACATCTGTCTTGAACCAAAACCAGATGGGAAACTGTGGTGTGAGAGGAATGTATATCCAAGATAATGCACTGTGCTGAGAAAACATGCATTTCTGTTAAATCAGATATGTTGCAATGGCAAATGTTGAGCAATGCTTGAATTGGAGGTTCCTCGGAACTTGGGCAGGTTTCATCTGCATCTGCCTCAAATCTACCACCTCTGGACCGAGAGGGAAAATCACCCTGGTACAGAGACCACCTGTAATAGGGATGCAGAAACTACAGGCTCTTTAATATATCTGTCAGGGGTCTCAAGCATACTCATTTCAAAATACCCCTGAGTCACCACCACATGCCTTTAAATGACTTCTGAAAATCAGCAACTGTACCTGTGCAATTTTCAGTGCCAAAATACATACTGGTAGAGATTCTTACGTCAGAGTAGTTATGCAGTTATTTCTTCATCGAAGATTAAGAAAAAGTCCAATGAAACAGCAGCAAAAGCTACTGAACGAGCCCAAGAGACTAACTCCAAAGTCTTCATATGTTTTATTTCACTAAAGAATTAATATGTTTCTTTTTATTTTATAAGCAGATTTATGAGCACACTTGAAAAAACAGTATCATTTTCAGATAAATTCTATCTTTATCTACTGAATCCAGAAGACAAATCAGTTTTAGAATCCTAATTACAAGAAGAGAGATACAAGTTTAGACACTCAATCAAAACCAAAAAAGCAATAGGGGCAGATGGCCTGTAATAAGAATTCTTTCATGCAGTGTAAAATCTCTTAATCCTTAAGACAGTAAAAAAACACCAGACAGTTTCTAAAAGTATTTGGCCTAAAGAGTTATATTTTTAGTGTGATAACTACTTCTGAAGTTTTTCTTTACATGGTGTTCAGTGCAGGCTGTAATGCATTTTCAAGTTTTTCCCAGTTAGAGTGAGAGAATATTTTACTTAAAACATTTCCACAGGATGAGGATTAACAATACTTCACTGTACTAAAAAATCCCCACCTCTGATAGCCTTTGTTAGAATTACATTTCCTTTTCACTAAGATCTTCTATGCAATTTCTTTTCAACCTCTTCCACTTGGTGTTGTCATATTTAAATCACAACATATTTCATGAAGACAAGGTAAGATGCATCCTTGAAAATATTGGATTTTCCCTGGGAAATCTACATATTAGCTGATGGAGACAAAAGATTAAACAGTGCAGCAGTTTTCTTTGTTCAGATGTAAGCCTGAGAGAGATAACTGATCCTTAACACAGTGGAATACAACTGTGCAGTAATTTTTTTTTTAAAGGCTATATGTTGCTCGAAAATCATAGTCTAAAGATTTTCAAGTTTTTCAATCCCTACCATGTTGTTCTGAATTTCCATAAACTTCCAAGAATGTTTTAGGTGAATTCAACTTCTTATCAGGGTCTGAAGTTAATGATAGCAAAATTCTAATAAATGAACTCAGATTTCCAAGTCCTGTCATACTGGCCAAATAAAGAGAGAAGTAATTAACAACTGATCCTCAGCTAGGAACTGCTCTATAAAGTCTGTACAATCTCTTAAAACAAATGACCATGGTGTGCTAATTAGAGGACCACTTCAAATGATCAGAGGGCTTAAGTGCCTAAAAAACTGAGTTGATCTTAAGGCCTTAGTTGTATGTCTTTGCAGGACTGAATCTAGCATGTTTTGAAAAGACTGTTTCGACTCCTACCACCACCAATTGGTAGGATTATGTAGAACTGAATGTCTGTCAGAGATGTTTAGTTTCATTTATGTTACATCCTTAAACATATATATACAAAAAATAAATAATTCATTCTAATTACTACAATCACCTCAGCTCTTTAGCAGATATAAGCTTTCATTATTGGGCTCAGAAGTTGACTTAGTTGACTTACTTTGTAGGGAACAATCCAAATGGCCTAACCTTGCTGTTGGCAGCATTAGAGATGAAGCTCATCTTAAGTCCAGTTAAAGCTTTGCTTGCTCTTTGATCACACTAAACAAGGCTGAATTTATTTCACCTGAAGGTGTACCCTGTAAAACTCAAAAGAATAAGTGCTACAGTGAAGCAATAGAAGCATTCATAATTTAAATGACAGCATGTTTTATACAAAGGACTGTCAAGGAATATGACAAGTCTTATGAAGCAAATTGCATAGAATTTAAGGAATCTAATGCAGTTGGTAAAGCTAAATGAGAAGGATTAAAATTCTAGGTAAAAGAAAGGGCAATAGAAAGAGCAGTTGTTAGAGATAGATGTAAGATCACTGTAATGACTACCTAGCACATTTCTAGTATTTTACAAGTAAAAATAATTGTCAATAAGGAGAAAAAAGTTATTAACAGCATAATAAAAAATGAGAATTATAAGATAGAAACTCAAAGAACAAGAAGACGTATAAAAGAAGACAGGGCATATCTGTCTTCTATAAATGTCTTGTATAAATAAACTGTCTTGTATAAATATTAGCAAAAAGATGCTGCATGAAGATATTACGCAGATGAAAATGCAGTAGATTAAATTCTGGGGTTTTTTCCCTCTACTTTTTTTGGGGCTTTGTGCGTAATACTATGGAACATTGTCTCAGTGTTTTATTTGATTTGTTAATGGTAAATAAGTCAAGTTCTTTTTCCTCTCTCCAGTGTACGTGAACACAGCAGTCTTACAAAACACTGGAACAGTAGAAGAAATCTCAGATTGATGCAAAATTGTTTATCTAAATAAAAAGCTTTATGCTCTAATTACCAGCAGGCTCACAAGGGATGAAACTAGAGGAGGGAAAATGAGACAAGTCACTGAAAGGAATGAAGCCATGAGACATCCCAGGGATGGTTTCTATCTGTACACATGTCCCTGAGATGTTCTCATTTGCCTGGCGGTATCTCATTAAGATGAATGGGCCGCTTCACAAGTCCTTGGAGAGTTTCTGAAAGGGCACAGAGTCATGAAAGAGAGAAATGATAGCATTTACCTTCTGCACCACTTAATGGATATTTACTGGCATGGGGATCAGGCTCTTTACATTTTAAAAAATAACAGAGAGAATCACTCACATTCTTTGATATTTTTCACTTTTCTTGCTCAAACTTTCACAAGCCCCTGTTGAGGGAGGTTTTTTGTTTTCTTCTGTTCCTTCTAATTAACTCTAACAACAGAACTATATAAAGTTTCTGTTAATGTTTGCAACTCTCAAATACAGCTTCACAACAGGTAAGTGCTAATCTAAATATCTTCAGTATGTATAGGTTTCTTTGAAAGCCCATTAAAGCAGCCTGATTCCTTTTAAGTGGAGATGTACCTAATGTAGTTTCTTCAGCTGATCTCAAAGTTGTTAGTTTAAGAGTTCATGCTGACTGAAATGCCAGCAATCCTTAAAGCAGCAGGATGAACCTGCTATTAGACTAGCATAATGGAAATTTCAGACTGCTTATTAATAAAGAAATGGTTGTAGGTGAAGTTCTGTTACAGCTTTAATTAGGCCAATGTAATTTCCCAGGGAGATGTAAGGGTGTAGAAAATTTGAAGTCAATCTCCTGTTCAAAGTAAGCACAGATGGTACACTCCATCCACCACATGCCACTATGCTTCTTTCCCTCTGAACCAAAACTGTCTCTGGATGAAGATGAAGATTTCCTTGCTAGATGGGACAACTGAATTTTTCCTGATGGAAAAAAATGACATCCCACAAAACCAGTTACTATTGCATCTTCTCCTAATTCTGTACAGATTCCTCCTCTGCCTTCCTGGAAGGAATTATAAAAGTAAGTGATGGTGCTCTGCCTTCACTGCTACTTTGAGTAGAGGAAGGATTTTAGCAATACTCCAACACCTGTAAAGGTGAAGAGATTGACTGACCCCACAGCTATTTGATGGTTAGGTATACATGTGATGGAACAATCACATTTGCTATCCTCAAATTATGACAAGTCTACTTTCAACAGTTTTATAAATGCAAATTCACCCTAAGGGGACATGAATTCCAACAGAATATTTTAAGAAATACTTCTGAAGTAGGATTTACATTGAACTTTTTCAAGAAGTGGGATTTTATTCTCACCCTCTCAAATCTAATGTAATATTTTTAACACCAAGTATCAATTTTCTTTATTAAGAATATATACTACATGAAGACTGCTCAATAAATCTGTTCATCTTTTAATCACTGCTTCTAATGATTCAGTCTTATCTGTTTAAGAACTGAAAAAAATAGAAGTACGCACTTGAAGCCAGTTGGGTTTAAGTTAGCTCTGCCTGCTTAGCTGTTAGAATAGAGAAATGATGATGCTTTTAAGCAACTGAATAAACTTTCAGTCTTCATAAAACAGAGCCATATATCTATGGGCATTAATTCTGCAATTAACATAAGCGACAATAACAATTCAGAGTAGCCAAAGGACACTATTTACCAACAGGATGATTTTAAGAACTCATAGATAAAAGAAGCAAGGTTGAGATTATCTCTTCTTCCCATCTTCTAAAAGTTCTAGTGAAAGAACAGGTCACATTGAGTCATTTAACTTTTCCTATGTTGATGTCAGCTTTGCAGTTATACTTGGCATAACAGCTTTGATTAAACATTTTATATAATTGTAAGCTTCCTGAGGGGACTCTGAATGGAACCATCAGGTGCTTGGGTTACATTCCAGATGGCAAAGAGATTTGCTCAGCTTCACAGTCCTCTTCCCAATGATATTAAACCACAGTGGAATTCATTTGCAATTCTGAGAACTATCAGGTTGGATTTCAAGGAATTAAAAAATCAGCAACTCTGCTTTTAAAACAAAACAGATGATATATAATTGGTTTTTCAAACAATTCCTTGGCTTTTCACACTCTAATTAATTACACTCTAAAAGCACTGCTGCTGCATTAAGGTTACATGTGAACTGAACTGGCCTTCTACAGTTAATAATCCTTTTGCACTCCCAATTTAATGTGTGGCTAAATGGATACTAGAATCAACAACATGTAGAAACAGATAGGTATGTTAAAAGAATGTGGAGAAGGAAGCCTATAATGAGATTTATTTGGTCTACCATCACACATAGCCACTACCTAGATAAACTTTACTACAGGATGTTAGCTTCTGCAAGAGAAGGAAAGCTAGAAGGGATCTAATCTCACCTGCAGAAATAGCCATGCCAAGGTACATCTTAAGGATGCTTACAAACAAACCTGGAAATGCTGCTGCTTTATATTCCAAAGAGCTTCAGACATGGAGGGTTCAGAAGACAATCAAAATAATAATTCTCAGAAATCCCTAATAAGCCTGTTCCACTGTTTGCTATTTCCCTGTTTCTACTGGGTTGTTGATTGGTCATACCTGTTTCTGACTTGCAAGTACAACATTCTAATGAGTGCTTATATATGTATAATCATAGAGCAGAAATGGCTTCTGGAGTTTTCCTATCCCATTAAAATGGGCATATAGAATGGGACTTGAGCATAGTGGAGGCATTTCTACCCAAACCTTCAGCCCAAAAATTCTCTTTAGCAACTGAAGATTCCTAACCTCACTGTTATGAGTTCAGATCCACTGCTTCTCATCATGCACAAAACTGAAACAGTCTGAGCTAAGTACCTGCTTAGCCTGAATTGGATTCTTGTATTTTAGCACCCTGTATGATTTAATCTGCTGGATTTAAGGCTCAACACATCAATAGACTGGCTTTCTCCTTCCTATGCTCTTTAAAACACATGGCTGTGACAGCTTGAGGATGGCTGGGAAAGAACAGTGGTCATGGAGGACTGAATACCAGGTTTGCATTTCATAAAAAGACAAATAATAATAATGTCCTGCAAGCACTCTTTGAAAGAGTGGATATAGATACCCAGTCAGAGGAAAGGAGTTTGGAAAGGTGTTTTTCACTGACCTGGAGCCAAAGTTTTGCTCTTCATGTTGAGCAAAGTTGTAATGCACAGTGAGAACTGAACCAAAACTAACAACAAGGTGGATACTGGCTAAAAGTAAAGGCTTGTCAGAGGTACTGCTGTATGTGGATCCACTCAACATTACTGCAACAAGTAATAGCAAATGTGGTGACTACAGTTAAATCAATGCCTGATAACCAGGATGGAGAACAAACACAAAAGGAATTTGTTCATCCCAATTCCCTTTGTTCACTCTGTATTACCCACTTTTTTACTGATAATAAGCACATACTCAAATAAAATTTAGACTGAATTGATTCTTATGTCAAAAACTACAGAGGGAATGGCACACTTTTGAATGGACTTCACTGTTAAGCCAGCAGACTCAAGTTCTCAGCTGAGGATTCATAAAAATACTGTCTGACAGAACTCATTATCCTCTGTAAAACAATCAAGGAATTTAACTGTGTGTAGTAATTTGAAAAATTAACATCAGTAATCTAATGTCAGACTGTCTTACCAATGTAAGATAAGACCGAGCAACTCTTGAATCTTGGGTTATTTCAGGGCACAGCTATTTCAAACTCCACTTGACTCTGCATAAGCTGAATAGATAACCATTGCGTGGGAGCTTCTTAATAACAGTATGAACATGAATGTATTAATTCTGTAGAAAGTCTTCTGCTTTCTTATCAGTATAGTCTGCAGACATTACCTTAGACTAACAGGAGAAGAAAAAGTTAAAGGAGTAATTCACAAGGTGGGATTCTTTGAATCGAAGTAATGTAGTAATGTTAAACACAGAGTAAAGGTCAGATGAATCTGATCTTGGAAGATCAGGATGATGAACAGCAACACTTTAAAGCCTCTGAAATCTCAAAAAAAAATTAAAAAGAAATGTTGATATAGGATTTAGTCAATTTGCTGATGACTAATACTTTAATGAAAAATAAATCTTATGTTCTATCAGATGATTAAAATGTCATGCCTGAACTATATTACAGATCTTGCAGCATAAATGAAAATTAAAAAGAACATTCTTTCATCTCATATATATATATAGTATTATGGGACAAGTATTAGAAGTTTTAAACAGTAATGTATAGCTTTAAAGCATTTTTTCATTAAAATAATTCTTAGAATATACCATTGTAAGAATAGGGAAAGTCACATAAAGTTAAATTAAAAAAATTAATATATACCAAAATATATATACCAAACATTACTTAAATTTTAAGTGTGATCATGGTTTTTAAATTAATATGACAGGCATTTGAAAGTATTTGTATATGCTACTGTACAGTAAAAGTTCACCTGATGTTCTGGAATGGATAAACCAATAGGTATTTGGAGAGGTTTGGGGGCGTGTGCAATGCCAAGGTGCCATGCAAAAATTATTTGCAGCTATAGTCATGTTAACACAGTGCTGTCTACTCAAGAAACAGCTTTGTCATGCTACCCTGTTAACAGTACTTATTTAAATAATAAATATCTGAAACTCGATTTATTTTTAAAAACTTAGGCACCCATTGTGTGTCTTCTGCATTTTCAGTCTGGGAAGTTCTTTTCTGTTCAGTTTTATGACTTTTTCCCTACATCCAAAGCAGAAAAAATGACCATTACCTACAGTGAGATAAAATGGGAAGTCCCATTAAGAAATTGTTAAATCACATGGATAATTTCACAGATAGGTAAGAAAGTTCCTCCTTTTTTTAAGACCTGCAATCAATCAGAGGCCAAGGCTTCCTGATGGATTTGCTACTTATTACAAGTAATCTGAAAATGTGTGGGGAAAGAGGCGTTGATAATGAAATCATATTGTTTTTTTTCTTTTAATGCAGAATTATACTGTCCATTGTCTTTACACATTTCAGGAGATACAAATGAACATTTAAAATAAAAATGTGTCAGCTTCTTAAGGAATTTTTCAGGAAATTTTCTTGGGAATTTTTCAAAGAACAATATGGGTCAGATGGTGCCTGGCTCCTGTAAAGCTGCGTAGAGCTGCAGAAAGGAATAAATCCTCTGTATCTTCTCTTGTGCAACCATCTGGCAAGAACAGCAGCTCTGGTATTGAGTAACACAGCTGTTCTTTATGCATTTTTGCCCCAAGAAAAGTTTCTAGATTGCTTGGACAATCCTTGGGAAACCAGAAGGAAGTAGATTTTCTTGTCCCTTTTAACAGATGTTGCTTGAGGTGCACATTATCTGCATGCTGTGCCTTTGGGAGGTCATTGAAAGGACATGGATTTTCCTAAAGGATTTGAAAGAAAAAAGGAAAGTAAATTGGCACACTGACTTTGCTAAAATACTGTTTCTTGTAACTGTCAAGTGTAAATATAACTGACCTTCCCCCTTTCAGATGTTCCTGTGTAAAGGAATTTGGAAGAATAGTAAATCTCCAGCTACACTAAAAAAAGAGAAAGGAAATTGGGAAGATAAAGAGGCATTTTTTTGTTCCATGACTAAGTGAAAGAAAGGATAACTCATCACTTCTATATAAGTTACATATATTATCAAAGTTTTTAACCTCAAGGCAAATGATATGTCTCAGATTCACAATGAAAACCTCCCACAGAAATCAGTAAATACAGCTTTGGCATTTTCAGGACACAGGTTCTGGGACTGCCTACCCAAAAGACCCATCAAAAATTTACTGAAGCTGGCAGTAAGGCAGCTTTTTTCCTCAAACAGGACTACACTGAAAACTCGTGAAAGCTCAAACTTTTCTAAGAAATACAACAAGGTATGTTCATTTTTCTCTGAATGGACCCTTGCATCTATTTCATCTTCTTATGTAAAAACAAAATAAATTTGATATAAACATTTACAATGAAGAGAAAGACTTTAAAAACAATGAGAAAATATAGCACAGTATGTAATACAGTAAGCAAAGGGAGAGCAAGTCACTTTTGGATTCTATTTTAGGGTAATGTTTTTATTAATTAAGCTCACAATCACGGAGCATCTGTCAGCTATGGCAAAATGTTAAAGAATAATGAATGAAAGACTGTACTGTAGAGAAAAAAAAAATAGTTGATAATGAGCTGAGTATAAAATTATCTCCTATAGACCCTCAGAAGAACAGCAGATTGTATCACATGAGGAACAAACTAAATTTGTTCATAGACCCTGTGTTGGAAATATACACAGCCACATCTGTCTGAGTCAAGGGAAAAAAGCTACCTTGTACTTTTATTCTCCTGGGTGGTGCAGACTGACACTTTCAGGTGGCTGAAATCACAGAGCTAAATATTAATTAGAGACTATATTTATTATAAATGTAAGTAAGCCGTTCTGAGAAAATGAAGTATTTATAGGTGTACATTTTCCAAACACAAGCATTTTTTCATGATTCAGACAATTTAGCTAAATATTTCTTTTCTGGAAGAAATTACAAACAGTCTACTTGGGATACTTCTGTCCCATATTTTTTTTTCATAATTCTTGGAATTATTATTCAATAATGAAACCAAGGAGCAGAAAATAGAGAATGAGACTATGGAACTGCTTTTCAAGAAGTAGCTACCAAAATGCACATCCATAAAGTAAGATGTGCATTTTAACCCATACAGATCTTGTATAGTGAATAAAAAAAGTAATGGGATTTTGATATGAATTTTAAGCAAATAATCTAAAAAACAACCTTAAGTCCCAAGAATTTTCACATGCAACTGGAAAGTTTCTGTGTAATCACATAGAAATCACACCAGTATAACTTCAGTATAACAATATTATTTGTGTAGGTGTTTTAAACTTTATTTATATCTCTAACAATGTAACTATTCCTTGTGCATCCCAGAGTTCCCTATGTAGCACCTTTTAATGATTTCTCATTTATTATCAGCTACAGAAAAGGTTAATGCTGTCCTTTTATGTTCTATGCACTTATTTTGTCAGAAGAGCCAGATAGCAATCTCCTTCATCTGAGTCCCTGGACATATTGTTTTGCTGTGTGTTTATTCATAGTACAGTGCCAGACAGATTTCCACTGTCAATTAAATCGTGGGTTGACGCTATAGCACCAAAAATATATAGCACCATTACTGATTGAGGAAGATAATAAACTGAAAAGCTCCAATGCATTCTTAAAAATGAGCTGCAGCAAAGAAGCTGTAAATCTGAGTAACTGTTATATGGCTGCTGCTGTAACCAGGAAAATTCTTACTTCTACAGACTACGCCTGTGGTGATAAGAGTAGTGAATTGGGACTGCCCATCTTGCTCATCTTTTCCTTTCCACCTGTTAAGAACATTTTATTTTCATATTTTTTCTATCTTTGTCCTCTAATACAGTTATACATTAGACATCAAACCACTGGGAAAAATGTTTCTTTAACTGTATCAAATCAATTATTAAAATGGATGCTATTTTTATTGTCTGGGCCTCAAATACTTACAAACAATATGAATCTCCCTTAACTGCACCTGAGGAATTAAAAATGTAATGCTAATATGCAATTCTGCTATTAACATACTTTATCTAATGACATTTAAATTAAATATTTTGTGTGGGTTTTATCCCTAAAAGTCAGGTTTAGTTTATTTTCCAGGATAAAACAATACTAGTTTTACATTCTAATTAAAAGCAATCATTGTAGCAGACAGTTTCCAGTTGAATACTTCCCTCCCTGCCTAGGCGTTTACATGTCCCTTGGCATATGTCTCCTTTTTTGTAGCAGCTCAACATTTCTCCAGTGTACAGTATAAGTCAAACCAGGTTATCAAGTGCTGTGACTGAAGCTATAAAGGCAAGGAAGTAAAAGATGAGGAGGTTGTCATATGTATTTTTATTTCTTATTACTTCCTTTCTGTATTTCCTCTTTCCCATCTTACAAAATCATTATAAATTCATCAACCATCCTGGGCCCACAGATGCCAGGAAGCAGATAATTACCAAATCACCATGTCTCAGAAGAGGCAGTGCACAGAAACACAGTAAGTGTGTTTGCCCTACAGGCCAGCACTGCTCACCACAAATTGCTTCTTAGCTATATCTGCCGTAGGATAAAGCTATAATCAAAAAGCTTCCCATGAACTCTCATATAGTGTTCACTGACATGGAGGGCAAAATAAAAAGGAGACTGACTTTAAAATTACTCATGCAAGCAGCTTGTATGTACAATGCTCTCCTCCCACCCAACCAAGCTTTCTCTACAGATCTTTTTTTCCTTATCTTGCAGTCCTAGCATGATTCATTTTGTTGAATAAAATAATATATATGATTAAAAAGTTTAATGATGTTTTGATACAAAAGAGTATTTGCATAATTAGAACTAAGAGACATTAATATAAAATTTAAATTTTGTCACTCATTCTATACATTAAAACCAGTTAAGCTTTAAGGGAGCATTTGCTTGAACTCTCCCAGTGTGTTTTAGTGTGAACTGGGCTCATCCCTCTAAATTATGATAGCTATTAGCAACTTTAAGTTATTCACAGTTAATGAGGTATAGGAAAGTCCTCAAAACTCCTGAGGTTAGAAGCATAGACATCATTTTAGATGGGTATTCTGTCAGCTGTGAAGGCATGATGCCTGTATGGCCACTAAAACAGCCTTAAATTGATAATATGCCACTACAGCACTGAATAGTAATGGCCCTGAACTCCACAGTTCAGGCCATACTGTTCTGGGTATCCTGTAAACAGAGAAGTAGATACAGTTCCTGCAACAGAGGTGACAATCTAATACCCTAATAAACTAATAGATTATTAAATGCAATATTTTGAAAAATCATATGACCAGTTTCTGACCTCACATATGCTGGTACCAGCCTACTGTAACTTCCCCGTAATTACCATTAATCATTAATTCTGAAGGCCTGCTATCACTGTGTAGCAGATGGAACTGATGAACACATAACCATGGCTGCCTTTATTCTTTTTAGAGTCTCGAAAATTTCCTAAAGTAATATATGTAATGTTCATGTATTCATCACTCATTTCTGATGTACTCTGAGTAGTTCTCAAGTTAGAAACAAACCTACACAGAAATGGAACTGAATGTATATTCTCTTTTCAGGGAAGATTTATTCTTCTGAGAGGTTCAACAGAAGTCTTGGGACCATTCAAGTCAGCACTGGTGAACACTGCCTGTGAGGATGTGAACTTCTTTGACTTTATGGCAATTCAGTGACTATGGAGATATTCAGGACTTTGATGCTAAAACTGATCTTTGATAATCAGTAAGAAGAAGAAGAAAAAAAAGGCAATCTATTACAGGCATGCATAACCTTATCTTAATTGCCAGCAAGTGAAACCAGCCTTTTTTAATATCTCAGACTTCCACATAATCACCACAGAAAGCTGTATTTGTGGTACTTCCAGGCAACTGAAGCTCAGGAGAGCCAATTAAGATGAGTAGAGCCAAATGGGCACATTTTGACACAGGCAAGGACAGACTATGAAAGAGTAAATGCTTTGATCTGAACCCCAGCCCGACTAAGAGAGCACATATAATGCAACCTCATTACAAAGCAGTGAGCCTGGCATTAAACAGTTGCCAGGAAAAGGAAAATAGGTTCCATCCATCTTAGTGAAAATGTGACGAGCAGCATTAGGCCAGTTCAAGATTTTGGTTTATTTTCACATCTGTCTCTAGAATGAAATGATCCAGTATTGTGACATTAATGGAATATCCAAATAAATGTTATTAGATTTAGAAAAGCCTTCCTTTGATTTCAGAACCTGCTACTCTTACTGCAAATTTCACTCACTGCAGGAGATTGTGATGACTTGGTCTCCTCTGTGCCTTTTTTATAGGATTGTGTGTAATGGCCTTGATCTTGAACGTTGTTTCTGGAATGCCTTTGTTACAGTTTTACTTTTCCCTTTCAAGAACTCTTCTTTACAGCATTCTTCTCTATGTATCCAGTTCTGTTTCCATGTGCATGCAAGTCTTCCTGAAACCCCTGAGTTTCAGAAGTCATATGAATACTGTTGCTTTTCAGGTAAGTTTCTATTCAGATAGAATTACATTTCAGAGCAGGGGGTTGCGGTTTCAGCTTGGCATGGGCCTGGACAATACTAAACCACAATCAAGGTCCCCCATTCCTCAGTGTGAAAGCCACAAGTAAAGAGAGAAGGAAGAGGGAGAAAGGAGAACTAGATGCCTGCAGCTAAATTTTGTCTCTTGTTGCATTCAAGCAACCACATTGAAGCAATTCAGCACAATGTCCCCAAGATTTTAGTGGGCAGCTGGTATCACTCACAGCTCACCCCATTACCAAAAGAGGGGAGGATGAAAGTCTGTAGCACCCAGAAAAGTTAATTGCTTGATACTTTTTAAGAAATAACAAAACTGCAACTCTGTATTTTTATGACCTTTTTTAGAATTTAATGCAGTTTGTCAGTTCTAAAAAAGGAGCCACATGGCTGAACACATACCTCCTTATTAGTTCTAGTAGTAGTCTGCAAGGGTCTTTCTCCCTAAAGATGTATCAAATCCCTAATAAATACTGTTCTTCCACAGTGGTTTGCCCATTTCAGATTATTAAAATATTCTGGAATATTTCAATTCTCAATACAGTGTCCATATATGATGGAGCTACTCTATTATATTTTAACAGATAGACTTACTCATTAGATGAACTTTTAGGTTCTGTCTCCTTTATGAAACATAAGGGGACATAAATCCAAAAAGATAAACTGTATTGGGAGTCAGGTACTTAATGATTAGTCTGGGTAGAGAAAGAATTTTTAAACAAATAATACCAATTCCAAGCATCCAAATTCAAAAGATAAGCCTGAAATCGTAACATTGAATTTATAGTCTTGACAGGAAGAAGAAAATAGGATTTTTCTTCCTCTTTTCATCCCAGTGAAGTGCACTTGTGAATGTTTTCTAATTAAAAAAAAAAAAAGCCAGTAATAAATAAATAAATAAATAAATAATCAGAGCTTAAATTCTGAGTATCCAGATGAATCCTGGAGGTTAGTTCTGATTTTTAGAGGAAGAAGACCAAGACAGGGCAGGGATCAGGGGGGCATGACTAGTAAATCAAGGGACTTGTCATTGACTTTAGGGTGGGTAAAATGTTACATTATTTGATTTTTTAATAAAAATACATATATTCATGAATGTTAAACTAATTGAGTACTAATTTTATGTGGCTCTTAAAGACATCGTCTTATAAATAGATACCAAAATACTTTATGAAAGTAATCAGAATCAGTACAGGTACTTAACAGATGTAAAAAATGTGACACAAAGAACTGAAACCACCTGACAAAGGGAGCATCCACCAACACCCTCATATTGACCTTATATCTCAAAAATCCCACAGGAGTATTCTTTACTCAACAGTACCCAAAAAGAGGCATTTCTACATTACAGATTTTACTCATAGACAAAGAACTGTCCAAGTTATATAAAGCACAGACTGTTATGTGCAGTATCTTGCAATTTGCTCTTTTTTCTTTTTTTTTCTAAAAATCTTACTTCAATGCTTAGCATAATCACCTGCTAAGAATCATTTTCTGCAAGGTTCAGGTCTAATCTAAATATAAATACCTGTTCATATTGTCTTTCTGAATGTGTAAAGCTTTTAGGTCTTAAACTGGAGAGAAAACACACCAAAAAAATTCTAATTGTTTTGACTCTGTGTCTTTGACACACAACAAATTAAGTAAGAGCACAGTATAAAAAGAGAAAAGTAGAAGGATTATTTCAAGGTAATTATTAGATTCTTTATTTCTTTGTCAACAAGACAGAGTAAAGCTAAATCACTGGAAGAACCATCCATAGCACAGTTGTTGCTAGTTTAGCAAAGCAGTACCAAGATCCCCCTTTCAGTAACATTTCACTGTGTTTGCCCTAAGTGAAAAAATCAAGGGGTGGCATATCATTAAACTGAGTTTATTACAAAATTTCGTCAATATTTATTGTAAATGTTTGACAATCAGCACCTAAAGTTTATGATTTATTCTTTGGAAAACTTATGTGCAAACTTATATTTACTCAAATGCTTAAAGTTTATAGTGTGCATAAATCTTTGGGTTCATGTCCGAGTCATCCATTTAATCCTTGTGATATAAAACAATGTGTCACTATATAATGTATCACCATCATTATTTCTGGAATAGGAACTTTGTCTTGGAAGCTCACTCAGACCACATGAGCTGACAAGTCAAGATTTCCAAAACTGCATCAGAACACACAGGAAAAGCTGAACATAAGAATATGAATTTTCAGAATTATAGTTCATGTTTACAGACCTCAATGATTTTGAAAGATAAAATCATTTGGTTGATTATTTACAGTTTACAACTGTTTCCTAGCTGGGAACTGTCACATAAGACAAGCCATTTAGTTTTGGAAGTGAAAAAAACCACATTTGAATGGAAGCGTAAAAATCAGCTTATACTTGTAAAGGCTCAACTGCACTTTACAAAGACAGTATTCACAGACAGCTTCCATTCATTATGGAGCATGCTTCTAATTTCCTACTGCTGACTCACAGCAATTAAGCTAGGAAACATAGCTGAGATGGAAAGACTCTGGCAGACAATCCACTGTTGGCAAATAAGCTTATTCACAATTGTGGATTTGGCTCTAGGGGCAAGAAATGAGGTGTAATGGAATCCTACAATAGGAACATTTTCATATGGTTTAACTTGAAAATTGCAGAAAACGTAAAGAGGTGTATGGAATAATTAGGCTGAGAACACTATGCAGGCAAAGCCATAAAAAAACCAAGCAGCTGAAAACAGAAGCAAGGTGTATAAAGCACTGGGTTTCTTTAATGATGGAATAATCTCTCTCACATCAAAGAAAAGTTTTGGGTAAAAAACTGCATTGTTCTGACAATATTAAAGCAGCATATGCAAACAAACAAATCAAGGATAAAGTCACAGTTGTGCAAAGCACAACTGAATTCATAAATGGGGCTGTAACATACTATCTCATGAGCTAAATACTCATCAAGTTTTCAATAGTTAAGCAAATACTCACCCACGGATACTTGGCTAATACACTGTTACAGTAAATGCAGACACATTTTCAAACCTGTAAACTTTAATCACATAAGGTTTTATTTCTTTGTTCATTTAAACCAACTCTGAAACTAAGTAGTCTCAGTATAAAATGAGAGGACAGAGAAGTTTCCAACAGTTGATTATAGCTCCCCATACCTATGTTTGCATAATACCAGCTCAGATCTAGCTGTGGCACATTACAGGTCCCAAAGGAACTACCTGTAACCAGTGAGCTGGGGAGAAACATTGGTACAATATTCATCACGCTCTCGTAAGTATGACGGTGACAAGAATTAATAGATGAAAAAGCTGCTTCAGCTTTTTCAGGTATCAACTCTAAAGTAACTTGTAACATCTTCACCTATATCTGCAAGGAGAATAATTGCACTTTTAATATTTTAGAGTGCTTCATTCTTTTTTTTTTCATGTCCAATTTACCTCAGAAACGCTCTTTTAACAGGGAATTTAGGTAAAAAAAAAAAAAAATAAATAAAAACCCACCCACTATTACATTTCAGATTTTTAATCCTTTCTAATGGCATTCAGTTTTTAATCTGGTACCAAATTTATAAAGCTTTCAGAAAAAGATTCTCTCAAACATTGCATCAGTAAGTAGATGCTACTGGGGGTTTATAATGCTCTGCATTTTATATTGTGCTGTTGAATCCAGTTGCCAAGGTATGTATTTTTCCTGGGCAAATGTTTTCTAAACTGTGAGAGGGGAAACCATGCATAATTTGTTTCATAAAGCTCATTCTGTACAAGTCACTTTGTCCATTACGTGTCTTCTATTTCAAAAGATGGGTTTTTCTAATTAGGTTTATTTTTTTAGTAAATGCTCTTCAGCAAAGGAATAAGTACCATACATGTTACTGGTATTTCAGATCACCAGTAATATAGGCTAATTTTGTATTCTAAGATGATACATGTTCAAGAACAGTAGGGTTATTTTATGTTAGCAACAGTCCTTACAGGAGGTGGTGTAGTAATCATTATTAAGGTATAAAGTGCAAACTACTGGTCTGGGCAAACCTTCCAGCACAGATGGGTTGCTTCTGAAGTCAGAGGTTTTCAAGTAGTTGAAGCAAGATACAATTATTTCCCACTTTGCCCCAGAACATTTAGAACAAAATAAATAAATGAAATAAATATCTGATTAGTAGTGAAGAAAGAAATAGTGCTAGTGAAAACACTGCTCAGGAACAAATACTATATGCCTAGTTTTCTAAGTAAAGTAGGCATCTGAAATAAAGATACATACAATTTTAATACATATGTACGGCTAGACAGCTTATAAATATTTTTACAATCAAATGCAGAAAAGGGTGCAATTTTTTTCTTATGCAGACTATGTTAATATCATTCACCATCTTATTAACATTTAAAGCTTTCAAGCACATAGCAATATTATTTAGAACTACAAGACTATTTATCATTCTCAAGGTCAGCTGCTTATCTGCAACAAACTAGACTTTAATCAGCCACACTGTTCTGTGAGAATAACCATCTCAGATCATGGATTCTCTTTCATACTATGAAGAAAACATGACTGTAGGGAAATTCCATCTCTTGAAATCTAAAAAAAGTGCTTGTAGTTCCCTGTTAAGGGTCTCTATCCTTAGATTACAAATTTTTCTTTTTTTTACTTTTTCTGTTGTCATTGATCCTACAACAAGCTTGTTCTAAATTTACAGACATGCACACTTAACACTTGTTTTCACTGTCACAGACATTACAGCATTTATTCATTTAGGGGAAAAGAGGTTATATTCTATTTTTAATGAACATTCTCCAGTGAAAAAATTTCAATGTCATTGGTCATGGACTTAGAACTCCAGACAGGAAATCACAGAGACATCTGAAGCCTGAGACACTAAGAAGTACAAAAAAGTCATTATTTATTCTCATGCCTACTAGAAGAATGGTGTACACAGTTACAGCTAAGGGGTAAAAATATCCTATCAGTCCAAACATGTCAAGAGTCTGTAAATTCAGTAACTGTTGACAAAAAAAAAAAAACCCTATTGACTAAAAATATGAACTTCACTTAAAGCAAACCCAGTTCTCAAGACTAAAAAATTTGATATGGGAAACTGTTCAATGTGAAATATTCATGAAGGAGAAAAAATAATAATAATAAAAAAGAAATCCTGCAAATAAATTATGAGCTATTTTCTCAGTTGTTTTCAGGACACCAAGTGATGTGCTTTGGTGTCTCAAAGTTTTCTCTGCTTTAAACATAAAACATTATCATATTTTAAAATTTAATGAACAAGTCATAAGGATATTACAAAAGATCTGTGAATAATAGCTGTCTCAAAAGTATTTTAGGTAGGTAAAGTTTAATGTTGGCTTTAAAATAAGTAGTTTATAATTTGTCAACAGAATCAACTACCTTTTGTTAGTAAGACATTTTCTTTGGGGCAAGAAGTATTAAATTCTAGGGAAAATAGACAGATGTCTATTTCCAGGCCTCATGCTTTGGTGTACAGGCATGTACATTTCAAATATCAACACCAAAATATTTTTCTGCCTTTACATAGAAGTAGAGGAAGTATCATTATAGTATCACCAATACACATACACTTTTCTGTCCAGTTTCTATTTGACATTGATCTCATCCGTTCTTCACATGTCTCTCTAACTAATATCTGCACCATCCATACACATCTCTGACTACTTTGTGACTTTTTGCCTGGGTCTTCACAATCAAGGGTTCCATCCACATTGCCCAACTGCAGAATGCAAAGGCAGGGACTGGGAGAAGGAATATCCACCCACTGTAAGTGAAGATCAGGTATCTACAGGTCCTGAGGTCGATGAAGTTGCTAAGCTGCTTTCAGTCATGTTTGAAAAGTCATGGCAGTCTGATGACATTCCCACTAATTGGAAAAGGGGAAACATAACTGTCATTTTCAAAAAGGGAAAAAAAGGAAGACCCAGACAACTACAGTCTGTCAGTCCCGCTGTGCCTAGCAGGATTATGGAGCAGATCTTCCTGAGGGCTCTGCTCATGGAAAATGAGGAGGTGAATGTTGGCAACCAACATAGCTTCAGCAAAGGCAAATCACGCCTGACAAATCTGGTGTCCTTTTACAACGGAGTTACAGTGTCAATGGATAAAGAAATAGCAACTAATTTCATCTATCTAGACTTGTGCAAAATGTTTGACACTGTCCCACATGACATCCTGGTCTCTAAATTGGAAAGACACAGATTGGATGAATGGCCCACTTGGTGGATAAGGAATTGACCGGATAGTCACACTCAAAGAGTTGCCCAGGTGTAGCCCAGCGACTGAGTGGCGTTCCTCAGGAATCAGTACTGGGACTGGTACTGTTTAACATCTTTTGTTGGCAACATAGACAGTGGGATTGAGTGCACCCTCAGCAAGTTTGCTGATGACACCAAGCTGTGTGGTGCGTTCAACACACTGGAGGGAAGGGATGATATACAGAGGAACCTTAACAGGCTTGAGAGGTCAACCCCATGAAGTTCAACAAGGCCAAGTGCAAGGTCCTGCACTTGGGTTGGGGCAATCACAAGCATAAATACAAGCTGGGCAGAGTGTGGATTGAGAGTAGTCCTGGATTGAGAGTAGTCCTGAGAAAAATGACTGGGGGGTGCTAGTGGATGAAAAGCTCACCATGAACCAACAATGTGAGTGCAGCACAAAAGACAGCTGTAACCTGGACTACATCAGAAGTGTGGCCAGCAGGCTGAGGGATTCTCTCCCTCTACTCTGCACTGGTGAGAACCTTCCTTGAGTACTGTGTCCAGCTCTGGAGCCGCCAACAAAAGATGGACATGAACCTGCTGGAGCAGGTCCAGAGGGCCACAGAGATGATGAGGGGATGGAACACCTATCCTATAAGGACAGGCTGAGAGAGTTGGGGTTATTCAGGCTGGTGAAGAAAAGGCTCTGGGGAGACCTTATTGTGGCCTTCCAAGTATCTGAAGGGGGCCTACAAGAAAGCTGGGAGTTATTCTTTATGAGGGCTTGTAGTGATAGGACAAGAGGTAGTGGCTTCAAACTGGAAAAGGGTAGATTGTGGTTAGAAATTTGGAATAATTTCTTCACTATAAGAGTGGTGAGACACTGGAACAGGTTGCCCAGAGAAGTTGTGGATGTTCCATTCCTGGAAGGACCCAAGGCTGGGTTTGATGGGGCTTTGAGCAACCTGGTCTAGGGGAAGGTGTCCCTGCCCATGGCAGAGGGCTTGGAACTAGATGATCTTTAAGGTCCCGTCCAACCCAAATCATTCCATGATTCTATGATCCTATGACTAAATTCCCTCTCCATGCACCAAACAAAGGGGCTACTGACTGCTGTTCAGAACAGACACTGGCCTACACAGACATTAGGTTTGATGCAGCACAGCCACCATGCTCTTTCATAGCATAAATTTTAAGGCAAGGTGTACATATAACACTTTATGCCAGCAGATCTTTTTCTGATACTTCCAAACTATTTTTTCAAAATAGCTAAACAGCTCATTCTGTCTTACAACATTATGATTCATTCACTCTTAAAAATATTTAAGGCCTATTAAAAACATTACAGATCTATTCAGATTAAGTTTTATACTCGAGAGCATGAACTTACCCCCAGCTGAAATCGTTAACACCACAGGAGTTAATCTCATTATCTTAAAACAGACATGTAACTTCAATCCTTCCAGGTTCCTCTGGAGGGACCTCTCTTCACCTACTGTACAAAACTAAACACAGGTGCTTTAAAATTTACCTGGATTAGATACTTAAAGGTAGCCTAAAGCTTGCAGTGTGGACTCACCATAAGCACATTCAAGCCATAAGCATGTCTTTGAATATTAGTCCAGACACAGTTCTTGGTATTTAGCAAAAACTCAGGAATGGACAAGCTCATATAGCCCAACACAAAATGTTTTAAAACCCAAATTAAAATAGGATAGTCAAATTTTCAGTGGCTTTAATTTAGTAGTGAAGAAGGCCTTATTTGAACTGTGACCTAAATGAAACAATATCATTAGCACCAAAGCCATCGGTTCTGACTTGCAAGCCTTTATTTCAGATCATTAAATTATAACTGTGTACCTAAAAAACTAAATATTGGGATGTCATTGCAAAATTTTTCTAGATACATATTTTAGATATTAATAATACATTAAGACCATTGTCTAAATTTTGTATATTGTGCTATCCATTATTATTTCTTAATTATGTTTTAGCACCAGCAAGTAATTAATTTTCATCACACTCTTCTACTTGAAAGACTTCAAGAACCTAAAGGCATTCTGCAAAAGCTTTGAACTTTCAATTTCCTTTGTACTTTCCCTTTCTCTCCCTATTCTGCACACTTACATTTTGAAAAATATATCAAAAAGGTCACAAGCAAAAAAGACAGCTCTAACAGCCCTAAAAACAATACAGTACTGCAGTAAACAGAATGAAAAGTAAATCTTTATAAGCATAGTTCATGAAGGCAACAAAGATTGTTGTTGAAACAATTTAGTAAATTGTTCTTTAGTGACACTGTTGTCACTAAAGCTTACATCTCATCTCCAAAGCTACTAAATTGAATGTCCTTGGCATTCCAGTTTCCTAAACCATGAACTAAATTAATTCTCAAGTGGACTTAAATTACTAAGCCATGATGTTTTGCAAATTTCCCTAATTTTATCCAAGACCTTTTCCTTTTGTCATTATAGACCTCTTGGAAACAGAAACCATTAGCTATTCCCAACGAGGATTGTCATTTTGTATACAAAGAAGTAAAATCACCCAAGTATCTTAAATTTTAGTCTTCTAAAAGGAAAAAAAAACCCAAACCACTGAGTTTATTTCAGAGCAATTCGTAACAGCCATGACTACATAGTACCCAGGTGGGTAGCAACAATTCAACAAAGCACATGTAATATCTTCCAGAAGTACTGTTATTTAGGAATAGGGTGTAATTTTCAAACACCAATGGTACAACTTGACATCTGCATACTTTTACTATGGATCACTGTTCGTGATATACTTATGATGATATAGTGTACTATCTTAGCTAGATTTTGTACATTATTTAATAGCTTTATTTTCAATGTAGAGCACCTTCACAGCTACAGTAACAATCTATGGGTGTTGTTAAACCGAGCATTTTTAAAAAGCAGCATCAATAACACTAACAGCACTGATATATATTTTTTCACGAATTCATAAAAAAGTGACATTTCAAAGAATTAGAAAAAGCAATTAGTAAGCAGCAAACATTTTTATTGCAAACAGTTTGCTTTTTCAGTGCCAGTCAAGAAATGACATATGGACAAAACCAGACAGGCTGCTACCTGGCAAACAGGTATGTAATAAAAGGGACAATGTTAAAACAGTCACAATCAGTGTTTGCCATGTCAGGCTGTTGATGGGTTCCTGAAGAGTTGCAAGGACTAAAGAAGGAAAGGTGAAGAGAAAGCTTTGTATCAATAGATGCAAAGAAAGAGGCAACAGTGATGATGTAGGACTTGCTGATTTTCTCTCTGACAAAGACAGCAGACTCCTACACAGATAAGGAAATGAAAGCAGGATGCAGAAAATGTGATGTATGCATAAAAGACCACTTTAAGGTATTTGAGGTATGAATATCCAAATGAGATGCCACTGCTGTGGCAGAATACTGTTTCTGGCCTATGAGGAAATAACGTCACATGCTGTTCCTCCCTGTAAAGGTGCGGCCGGTGTGGTTTTGTTCATATTGCTAACCACAAAAAGTTACATTTGCCTGCTGATGGCTTCTGCAAGACATGTACCACTCCACAAACACAGCTCCGGGGCTCTAACAGAAATGGTGTAATAATCCTGCGGAGGAATGAGCACAGCCAGCAGGAGTGTGGCACTGCTCCTCAGAGAAGGAAGCAGAGGTCCTGAGGAGAAACAGCAAGCACGCACAGCATAAGAGGCTGCCGCAATCACTGCTGATGCTTGCTTGCCTGGAAGTTAGATCAGCACAGCTGGGATGCATTAAGCAGCTCAATATAAGTGCATCTGCATCATGGGATTTGGTTTCAGAATTCTCTGAATTCAAGAATAATTTTGAAACAAGAGAGATTATTCCCAAACCAAAACATGCTGTTCTTTCAACTGCTCACATTTGCCATTACAAGCACTTATTGCGCCTGCTGTGCTGAAGAACAAGGCAGGAGAAGATACCATAGCCAGTTACAATTCTGACTACATCATCTGCCATTGACGGGAGACTGCAGTTCCACAGATTCATGAAACTGATGAGGGTACGTCTGCCCCACCACTGAGCTCTGATGAATCACTGAATGCTGTCAACACCGGCCATTCCTTGTTGTAAAGTCTGTGCTTCTTCTGCGCAGCTTTCCACCGCCATCCTCACGATGCACCACTACAACATGCTGCCAGATCGTGCCATTCCACCTGTAGCAAGTTGAGATATTAAATTTCCTCCTTGGCCAACCAAGTTATAGAACTGACCTCCAGAGATCCACCACCAGAACATATTCTCCCAGAACATTACAAGGGAAAAACTATTTGAAAAATTACTCAGAAGGTAAAAATCATATTACTTCTTAAAGAAGGTTGTTGGGCAATCTTAGCCATGTTGCAATTAACCAAAATATTCTGTGTTTGAAAGTATATCCAGAAGGAAGTGGTAAATGAATGTTATTCTGTATGACATGTGAGATGCCATCCAAGAAGGTGCTGTCTCAAATCTGCACTGATGCCCCTGTGTTTTTCAAAAAATAACCCTCAGACTGTGGCAGACTCTTAACTTAAATGAGTCAAGATCACAAACACCCACTGTAGCACTTTCTGCTCTTCATCGACTGTGACTAATGAGTTACCAAGTCCTGTCATACCCAGCAATAGACCTGCATTTCTAATGAACTTGAGAACTTTGCAAAATTCTCACTCATTTAAGCTATCACCATCAAAAGATCAGGCTGAATAAATGATGCAGACTGATGAAAGTGCTTTAGAAAGAACTCCTGAGGGAGACTGGCCAAAAGAGGCTTGTCACATCCCTCACCCCACAGCAGGTCATGTTCACCACTGGGCAAGGGCAATCTGTGAGCAGCAGCGCTACAACTCAGACTCCACCTCCACCTTTTGAATGGGGTTTTATTCCACCACTATACAGTCCCTATTCACAGCCTGATTCTCCTTATTCTTGTTACTCAAGAGAGACAAATTGCTGCTGTGCTTGGGGTACATGGGGACTTGCAGTATGCCAAGAAACTTGCCCAGTTGAGGAGGGTAGACATATTGCAGATATGTGCTTGTAGAGATGGGTATATATAAGGAGAAGGAATATATATACAAGGGAGACTACAATTTTGGTGGATAGGACAAAAGCTTACACGGCATGCAGGGAGATAATGATACAGACGGAAGAGGTAAAATTTGATTTCAAGATTGTCCCAGAAACCTCCTAGATAGACCAGGCAGTAGAGGCAGGAAATAGGAAGTTATACATACTCAGTACATACAGTTTTACATGCTGGGAGCAATTGTGCAACTGCTGACCCTCTCTGTGGTCATGTAGAGTTGGCTATGCATGGAATTAACTCTGTGCAGATGTTTGAGTTTCCCTGCATGGGAGTTAATCACCAAGTTGCTCTGGTAAAAAAGCTCTGTGGATCTGCTGCAGAGCCACTCATGTCACTAATGGCCGAGGTCCTGGCTAAAATATGAGAGACTAGAGATTGAGAGGTTTTATTCATGCCACCACAGGAAACCTGTCAGTGTGTGCTCTACAGTTTTCAAAGAATCTGAGAGCACAGGACAAAAATCTTAGAAAATATGTGTTTCTTGCACATTGTCTCGTTTAGAGGAACCAAGGTGTGTCCAAATGATTTATATTCTTCTGTGCTTATGGTGTTGGGCATAGGAATACTTGGGGCAAGTAAGGAGAGAATGACAACTCTTCCAATTCCCACCCACTTTTTATTTCAGTAACAGGCCTTTGCCAAACATGCACTGATGAGAGATACACACATTTCAGCCCCATATAGTTTCAGAGCCAGGAGGGATGAGTAGAGTTTAACACATGCCTCTTTACCAGCTGTTAGCAGGTAGAGGATCATTGCAGGAATAAGCAGGCAGAAACAACAGACTTAACAGCAAATCAAGATACCTGTGCAGAGCCCTGTATCACGCTTGAGGCTTGTTCCTATCAGCTTGGCCATGCTTAGTATACTTCAGGTGGCACCTTCATGGTGCTTAGCTCACCAGTCCACTGGGGCAGCGTCCACAAGATGAACTCGATCAGTAAGAACATAGTCCAACCCTCACACTCAACTGCTGAGACAAAGAGCTGCATCTCTGCTTTCTGTGATAATTTGCTAAAGATTATGATGACAAAGTCTAGGAAATTGAAGACAAATAGTTCATTTTAAGGGCAGAAACTTTACTGACTTTACTGATCATTGTGTGCTGGTAATGAAGAATCCTGAAAACTAAAGATTTCAATATGCAATGCTTTCTTTTCTTTATTGCCATGTGTTCCAAAAACAAATGCTACCTATGGTCTTACTAGCAACATCAATGCTTTTGAAATCTTTGTAGAAGTCTTACATCTTCCATATGGCTCAAAGACACAGAGGAAGGCTCTTCAAAACGTTTGGGAATATATCACAAGCACAGTTACATATATTATAAAGAAAATGCCCTGGCCTTTTAATAAAGAGACCAGCTTGCACATTACAGCCAAGTTCAGAGGGACATAAGCAGGTGGGATAAATTACAGGTGGACTAATAGGCAAAAATAGTGATACCAGATTATTTCCATTTCACTAGGAGCCTGATATTACATATTAGATTAAAAACTTGGAAAACTTTCAAAGAAAAATCTGTTTGGTATTTTAAAAGCAACTATAATTTTAGTGTATTATGTGGAACTAAAGGCCAGAGGAAAAGATTACCGTACAAAATGCTCTTTTTTTTTTTTTTTTCGTTTATCTTTTTTTAAATTTTTTTTTTTATTTTTTTGTTCACATACTTTGACGAAAATGTGGCAAATTTGGATTTTAACCTTTCAGGTATTT
>JANIJG010009327.1:0-12991 GCA_024611175.1 Megaceryle torquata | reverse complement strand
TACTATTTAAATATTAATCTAGATGTTAATCAAGATAATGGGAGTCAGTAAGCAGTTTTTCTATTCTACTTAAGCAAAAACACCCTGCCTGTTTTGATATACATATTATAGCATTTCAGTTCTCTGTGGACATTGCCACCTCCTACATCATTTTCATAATTTTTATTACATTTCACAATACTCTATCAGAAAACTTTATGATAAGAAATTTAGCCTTCTTATTTTTCTTCTTCTTTCAGGCAAACACAAGAAGAAAACATGATTATTAATTTCTCTGGAAATCAGACTTCTACATTTGTGGCCTTCCATAACTATAAAAATTTTTTAAAACCAGAAATATACTCCATGGGTAAATTAAGCTTTGAATCAAAAACACCAAATACATTTTTACCCTCAGAGAATATTTGATGAGTTGTTCACTAAGCATAAACTTTCTGGGGGGACATTATAGCAACCTTCCAGCACCTGAAAGTGGCCTATAAGAAAGCAGGGGAGGGTCTATTCACAAGGGTTTGTAGTGACAGGACAAGGAGTATTGTCTTTAAAAAAAAAGGGAAAAGCCCTTTAATATGAGAGTGATAGATCACTGGAATAGGTTGCAGAGAGAGGGGGTGGAGGCCCCATCCCTGGAATTGTTCAAGGCCAGGCTTGATGAGGCTCTGAGCAGCCTGACCTAGTTGGAGATGTCCCTGATTATTGCAGGACAGTTGGACTAGATGACCTTTAGAGGTCCCTTCCAACCCAATACATTCTATGATTCTATAGACAAAGAAAATTTAAAAAAAAATATATAGAAAGATAATTTCCTTGTATAACAAGCCTACAAGAAATTATTTTTTTTCTGTATTGCCTTTGATTATTGTGTTCAACGACCACATGCTGTAGTGGTTCTACATATGGCATTTTTGTCATCTACACTACACCAAGTGAGTCAGTTAGATGTCTCTCTCAAATACCTCAGCTCAACTCCTCTCACTCCAGTGTGTTCCTTTTTGACTGAATTTAGCTATGCACTAATTAGCCCTGAAAGAAATATACACAACCAATAGGGAGTACTACAAATTTTGTTTGTTAAATTTAACAGCACAACTTAAGCATACCATGGACATCAAGGGAGCTCATACACTGAAATGAATGAAAGTCCTCCATGCTTCAGACAGACAGTTAATAAATCCAAATATGCACTAAATTGTGGCTGTAAATAGTTAACATATAACACCTGTATTGTAAAATATATATTTTGGTAGAAGCAGAAGCGTTTGTGGTGTCGTGTCCCACCACCAAAAGAAAAATATTTATTTTCTCTATCATTTTTTTATTCAGTATTTTCTCTTTCCCTTCTTCCCTCCTTTTCCATGGGCTTGCCAGCATTACTTTAAAAATCTCAAACTAATTTGCAAATTAAAGATGGGAGTGAGAGGTGATTAAATGTGGTAACAATTATGATTCTGCTTCTTTGACAGTTTCAGCAGAGGTTCAAACCCAACGTGAAGCAAAAGAGAGATTAATCTAAGGAGACAGTATGCTTATTAAAGTTTCATGGGCACATATGAAGACTTCATAAAGTTATCATCTTCTATATCCCTACCAACTATATTGCTTTCACTTTTACCAATACATTTAGCAGGTTTCTGTCCTGCAAATAAAATGATTTCTCAACGTGTTGAGAAATTGTTAAACTAGTAACAACGCTAACTTAAGTATTAGTAGTACTCTGCAATGCCACTTGAGTATGACATACCAGTCTCTGAAGAAGTTAGCCAGAAGTGATATTTCATAGCAGTGAAACTTTTACATTTTTTACTGCAGTTATTAACGTAATGCTTTGGAGTACTACGTATATACCCATACCCTTCATAATTGGTCATTAAAGACCTGTTTGGGAATAGGGGAAGAAAAAACCCCACCACATTATCAGCATGACAGCAAATGCATGCTTAGATCATCAAAATATCATTTAGCAACACGACAGTGTTAGGTGATAGCCAAGTCCACAAGCAAACAGCACACAGGATGGAGTTTTCATGACCTTTTAACCAAAAACACATCGGTCTGGATTTACTCCTAGACACTGTGGTAACCAAGCACATGTGGCTTTAAATGAAGGTTTTATTGGCAAGGTAGTAATGGCAAGCCCTAGATTAAGGAAAATCTGGAATTCAAATGTCACCTTCTTTCTCTTCCTTATTAAAAATTAGCATGTGAACACTGTTTTACATAGCAAGTGTATAAATACAGTGAAATTATTTGCCAGATCTTTAGATTGTATGTCACTAAATGTTTCAGTTATTTCTTCAGACTATATGTGGTTACATATACATATACGTATTCATATTCTGCAGTTTTAGAATTTACCTGTGCTCCAAAAGACCATGAAGTGACAGGGGGGTGGGGAAGTAAGCATATTATTCAGGAAAAATATAGTTAAAAAAGAAGCATTAAAAATAAGATATAAATCATTGGTTAACTGAAATTCTTATAATAGACATACAGCTAGTTTTCTGAACATTGTATGTCAGCATAACCACTGTGCTCAGATCAAGGACTAAAATTTCATAGATTCTTAGGTTGACAGAGGTCAAACAGACCTCAGTGTGTTAGGTGATTCCACAATTCTGGATGCAATACATTATGGGAAAAATGAGGATATGACTGAAGAGTGATTCAATAACATAGTCAGCAAATCAGCCTGTGACCCCGACACTTGTAATAATGTGATGTACATAGAAGCCAAAGAATTAAATGCCTATCCTTACATTTCCTTTCATTATTCCCATAATATATGAGAAGCTATGGCAGTCAGGTGAAGTCCCTTGCCACCGGAAAAAGGGTAACATTGTGCCCATCTTTAAAAAGGGTAAGAAAGAAGACCCTGGGAACTACCGCCCTGTCAGCCTCACCTCTGTGCCTGGGAAGATCATAGAACAGATCCTCCTGGAGGATATGCTAAGGCACATGGAGGACAAGAAGGTAATCCTAGGTAGTCAGCATGGATTTACTAGGGGTACCAACCTAGTGGCCTTCTACAATAAAGTGACTGCATCAGTCAACAAGGGTAGACCTATCCATGTGATCTATCTGGACTTCTGCAAGGCTTTTGAAACAGTCCCCCACAACATCCTTATATCTAAATTGGAGAATTATGGGTTTGATGGGTAGGCTGTTCAGTGGATAAAGAACTGGCAAGTTGGTTGCATCCAGAGAGTGATAGTTGACAGCTCGATGTCCAGATGGAGGAAGGTGATGAGTGGTGTCCCTCAGGGGTCTGTGCTGGGACCAGGGTTGTTTAATATCTTCATTAATAGTATTGACAGTGGCATTGAGTGCACCCTCAGCAAGTTTGTGGATGATAACAAGCTGGGGGGTACAGTTGATATGACAGAGGGATGGGATGCCATCTAGAAGGACCTGGATAGGCTGGAAAGGTGGGCTTAGATGAACCTTATGAGGTTCAGCAAGGCCAAGTGCAGGGTCCTGCCCCTGGGCTGGGGCAACCAGCATTATCAGTATAGGCTGGGAGAGGATAAACTGGAGAGCAGTCCTGTGGAAAGGGACTTGAGGGTGCTGGTGGATGAAAAACTGGAGATGAGCCACCAATGTGCAATCGCATCCTGGGCTGCATCAAAAGAACTGTGGCCAGCAGATCAAGAGAGGTGATTCTGCCCCTCTACTCTGCCCTGGTGAGACCTCACCTGGAGTACTGCGTCCAGTTCTGGAGCCCCCAGCACAAGAAGGATGTAGACATATTGGAGTGTGTCCAGAGGAGGGCCACCAAAATGATCAGGGGATGAAGCATCTCTCATATGAAACAGGCTGAGGGAGTTGGGGCTGTTCAGTCTGTAGAAGAGAAGGCTCCAGGAGGACCTTATAGTGACCTGAAGGGGGCCTACATGAAGGTAAGGGAAGGTCTATTTAAAAGGGTTTGTAATGACAGGGCAAAGAGCAATGGCTTTAAGTTGGAAAAGGATAGATTTAGACTGGATATTAGAAAAAAAGTTATTTAATCTGAGGGTGATAGACCACTGGAACAGGCTGCCCAGAGAGGTGGTGGAGGCCCCATCTCTGGGGTCATTCAAGGTCAGGATTGATGGGTGTCGCTCTGTGCTCTGAGCAACCTGCCCTAGGTAGAGATGCTCCTACTTGTGTAGGTAGGTTGTACCAGATGACCTCTGGAGGACCCTTCCAGCCTAAAACATTTTATGATTCTATGAGACCTAAGCAAAGCCTGTTAAAGCTTATGGGGTGTAGTCTCACACAAGTGTAGCTGAGGACAGTCTCAGGGGGTGTATACAGAGCAGGAGTACAGAAAGGAGACCTCATTTGCTTGACTAATTGATATAGGAGATGAAAGTGATACAACTTCTGGAGCTGACAGTTAGACTATCAGGTACCTTCAAATTGACTGCATTTGTACTTGAAAACAGGTGCAAGAGCACCCTGGCACTGTGGTACATTCAGTTTAAAAATACACCTCAAATATGAGGAGGATGTTTTCAGAAGAGGATATATGCCTTAATTCTATTTTCCATAGTGGGATTTTCAGGAATCTTCATTTCCCTGAAAGCCATGTCCACATGCCATTCTGGGATTGACCAACGAACCAGAGGGAGAGGGAGTGAATCTTCAAAAATAGAAGCAGCTATTAAAACAAAGTAGGAAGATAAATGCTAATAAGTGCACACAATCCTGTGAAATCAGTGGTATGCCAGCATGAGTTTGGGGACTGGAGTTCTATGATACAGGAGAAACACTTGTGTTTGCATCTTAACTGCCTGTGGCACTCTAGCTGAGAGAGCAGCTAGTTCCTTTTGAGCAGAAGAGGAAGCTCCAGTAGCAAGAGATGTATTTGGTGATTTTTGAAACTTTGGGGAGAAATCCACTTTCATTTAACATATCCAAAGTGAAAATAAAATTATCTTTGGCCATTTTGCAAAGGGAATTTGTCAGCACAGCTGTTCTCCATCAAAACCAGCAGATTATAGTGTTCCTCTCTCTCTGACTTCTGTCAGTATGAAACTGTGACTATAGGGAGATGGTGCAGAAGCAGCTTGCAGTGCACTACAGCCTCTTGTGGTGCCTCGAGTGCCCTGCTAGGGCCTGACCAGAGCATGCTGTGATTTCTTCCAGTGATTCTTTCTCATGGAAATCAGGACATGGGGTAGGGGAGATGGCACCTGCTCAGTTCTCACCCAAGGCAGAAGACAGCGATAGCACAGAGGGGATGAAGCTGGAGAGACCACATTGGATTTCCGAGGCACTTCTGCTAAGCTTCTTCAGTATTGATGTGTCTCAACAAAATATGTCTACTTCAGCAAAACAAGCATATTCACTTCTTGTTGAAGCCATACTGCAAGAGATTATGTGATGGTGTGGAAATCCACAGAACCTGGCAACAATCTTTCAATTAAATTCTTAAGAAGAACTCAGTAAACATTAATTTAATAAATATGTTCCAGTATAACAATACATAAAATTGTGTTCCTAGGCCCTCATCTTAGCATTACCTGTGTAGAATATAAATTTCTAGAAGAAAAAATAACTATGGTGCATCTAACTTGAGAATTCCTTCATTTTTCACTTTTAGTTACCCAAAGCTGAAAGTGGCAGTAGGAAACAACGCCACCACCAGATTTATTTTAAATTCTCTTCATAGAATCCATCAATTAAAACCAAGCAAAACTGAATCAAAAAATACAGATTTCTCTTCAAACCATAGCACATCATTGAAATGGAATGGACTAACTAGATAGCCTTTTCTACCAGTAGTGATGCCTGCTTTTTTTTCCACACAGCAATAAGCCTAAGATCAAACTTTTTGATGACAGCAAATATCACCAAATAGTCTAGAGGAGAAGCTGCAGGTTTTTTGTATGGATCAACATCACTTTCACACATACACAGCCACTATTATAACATACGCATTGGTGTTACTGCTCAGTATGACTTTTAGACAGATAGGACATGTGTGGGATTTTAACTGTTACTGAAAATACCTGTGGATACTCTGAAAGCAATCCTAATCTCCAGGTTCCTGAGAGAAACAACATCTGCAGTTTGTTTCTCCTTTATAGGTTAGTTCTTTAAGCTAGCATCAATTAAAATAGACTACACAGAATGATTCCTCTTACCACAGTTACTTATGTAGGCACACATAATAAATGAAGTGCTCATTCCTTCAGGGTCATCGCCACTTTGAGAGCATTGTAAGAGTTTTTAAGTTGTTTGGGTTTTTTTTTAATCTCAAGATGATACTGGATTTCCTTCCTTCTTTCTTATTAGTCTTCCTGTTCTCAGTCAATGACTGTCTGATTAGTAACAAAGATTTGAACAGCTCTTGAGTGAAGTTTCATTTCCCTTTCTCAAATAACTCCTAATTTGTTTTAAACCTGCTATCAGGCAATGGGATGCTGAACTAGTAATGTTTTCTGAATCTGTACAACATATAAACTGGAAAATGAAGGTGTCCAAGAGAATAGAAAATAGTCCAGAATTACATTAATGGCTTTTTCATTATTAACTCCTCAGTTATATGCAAGGGGGTTTCCTACACACTTCTCAGCTAAGATGAATGTGGTAGAGCAATGTTCACCCTGAAAATACAAGGCAGATAATATTTCTTATTGAAACACAATGTACAGTTAAAATGGCTTTTATGAATCAAGATAGTCTACTGATTACATATGTGTGCTCACTGAAATCTATGGAAATGTTACTCATGACAAAAACCATTGTTCCTCCATGCTGAACAAAGGGGAAAAAAATATAAAAGTATGACATAATACGGACATAATTCCATAAGTCTGAGATAAGAGAATGTTTTTTATCCAGGGGGAAGAGCATCACTGTGGTTTTCTCAAAAAAAACCAAAACCCAAAAAACAAACAAACCAAAACCAAACCACAAAACAAACAAAAAACCCCAACAACATTATGTTAAGTCACATTTAGAGAATAGAAAAAAGAAATAATCTGATTTTGGAAGTCATTGATCATACTGTTTTCAGTTAATTTTACTAGCAACTCGAAATCAATCTCCAAAAATTAAGTAAAAAACTGTTTACTTCTTTATCTGATAGTTTTAAAAAGAGAAGCCCACCAAAATGAAACCTTATTATAATATCAATATAGACATAGGGAGAATGGATCACTTACAGAATCTCTAGTCTGTTCCTTCGAAGTTGGTCTAGAGGTAGTGGTAGTCTTAGACAGTGCTCTTTGTCTTTTACATTGTTTTCCACTATTTCCTAGTGACTGGGAAAAATGAAACAGAAATAATTTGCATTAACATAGCCCTGATTGTATGCACACAACTATAATATTTATATTACCTAAATTCACATATCCAATTCTTACTTCTATTTTAGGTATTAAAAAGCACTTTAAATCAACACTACAAGAAGGTGACAAGGCTTAGTTCTTTTCACCTCTTCCCCAACACATTACTCACCAGACACAAAAACCTGCAATATCTTACTATTTTTTTTTTTAGTATTTCTAATCTTATATGAGGGACCTTCCCATCACAACACAATGTCAGTGAATATTATGGGAGTGCTTTATGGTTTGAGCTTCCGTTTGGCACCAGGAAATAGGAAGGAGCACATCTGCATTTGTAGAGGAGACCAAGTAATGTTTTTGCACTTTAAAGAAGTCAGCACAATACAGCTCACTGAGGATAGCTGCATTCTTGAAGAGCCCTGCCTTTTTTAATTGATGGATTTAGCCTTCTGCTCCATTAATGTATGTTCTGGGTTTGTTTAGTTATTTTTGTTTTCTCTTACCTAAGACTTCTAAACATTAAGCAATTTTGTACAGGATATTTGCACTGTGTGGGAATTTTGACTTTGAAACTTCAGCACATGCAGATGTTGAAGGTAAACTGGAGTTTAAATGAAATTTCTCTTAAAATTAAGATTAATACATGAAGATTCTCTGGCCAGAATCACTTCGTGCTGAGCTAGGTTTTAACGTTAGATGTTTCTGTGCCAAAGAGCAGTTCCTTGAATTTTCAAATGTCTCTGTAGGGTTTGCTACTAGTTAACACTGTCCTCTCTGTATTACATCCAATTACTTTGGATGTTTTGTAGGCAGCTTTCCCTTCTGTTTAAGCAACAGTTAAAATATGTTCAACATTTAGTAGAAGATAATTTGTATATGCACCACATTAGGAATTTCATCTTGGATCACTGATGGTGGATCTTATAATCTGATTCTTTTTGAAAGCTTTCAACTACTTTGTGTTAGTTTTCTGCTATCAAGGTAAGAAATAGTATTGCACTTGCTATCATTTGTCAAAACATCATGTATTTTCAGGTGTTCTCATCACGTAATGATTAGGCACATGCCCAGATGGTGATTGTAATTTCCTTACTCGTATTAATGAGCTGTTATTCACATGAGTAATCTCACTGACTAAATGGATTGCTTTTGTAGCTAACTGCTCCCTCATGGAAAGGCTGACAATATGGTCTACAGCAAAGCATAATTAAAGGCCAGCATCGTAATGCAGAACCTTAAATTGTCATTGTCCCATGTGAGCAGCCAGTCAGGAGGACTAGATATGCTGAACACCAATGATAAAACCTACAAAACTAATCTGCATTGACCTGAAGTTATACAGGATCTGCCTCATGATAGAATAACACCACTATTTATTTATTTGCATTAAGGTGATACAAGGTAAATTTATGTTCCTTTACATTTTGATTAACACCAGTATCATCCTTCCTTCAGATGCTAATTAATGCCTTTCTTGTTCTAAGCAGCACTGTAAAATGGATTTAGAATTCAAAGACCGTACCAACAGGACACCTACGAAGAACATCTCTGCTACGACAAATAATTTTTCTGCCTGGGAAGATTATAAGAGTAGTGTTGATGACATACAGCACTTTCTTATTGGGCTGTACACATTTATAAGTCTGGCTGGCTTTATAGGAAATCTGCTCATATTAATGGCTCTACTAAAGCGCAAGCAGAAGACAATAATAAATGTTCTTATCAGCAACTTGGCCTTTTCTGACATCTTAGTTGTGCTGTTTTGTTCTCCTTTCACACTGATGTCTGTCCTGCTTGACCAATGGATGTTTGGCACTATCATGTGCCACTTAATGCCTTTCCTCCAGTGCGCATCAGTTCTAGTTTCAACATTAATCTTAATATCTATTGCTGCAGTCAGGTACCGTATGATAAAATATCCCCTTTCTAGCAATTTAACAGCAAAACAAGGCTATTTCTTAATAGTCGCCATTTGGGCCTTTGGCTTTGCCATTTGCTCCCCTCTGCCAGTTTTCCACAAAATTGTGGACCTCAGCAAAACTCTGAATTTATCAGTACTGGAGAACAGGCTCTTGTGTATTGAGTCCTGGCCTTCCGATTCCTACCGAATTGCCTTTACGATAGCCTTACTGTTAATGCAGTATATATTGCCACTGGTGTGTTTAACTGCTAGTCACACCAGTGTCTGCAGGAGCATAGGTTCGAGGCTGTCAAACAAGGAAAACAAGTTTGAAGAAAAGGAGATGATAAACCTAACGCTTCATCCATCTAAGAGTACTGGCACCCAGGTGCAGTCCTCTGGCCATTCCAGATGGAGCTGTGCCTTTGGTAGAAAGCACCACAGAAGATACAGTAAAAAGACTTCAAGTGTGATGCCAGTTATTTCAAGGCATCGTCAGGATACTCATTCCAGAGACCTTCCAGAAACCTCTGGCACAGAGAAAAGCCATCTCTCCTCCTCCAGTAAATTCATCCCTGGGATACCTATCTGTTTTGAGATGAAACCAGAAGAAAATACAGAGATCCAGGACATGATTACAGTATCCCGATCTATCACCAGAATTAAGACAAGATCTAGGAGAGTTTTTTGCAGACTAACAGTACTCATCTTAGTTTTTGGATTCAGTTGGATGCCTCTCCACCTTTTCCACATTGTGACAGATTTTAATGCCACTCTTATTTCTAACAGACATTTTAAATTAATATATTGCATATGCCATTTACTGGGTATGATGTCCTGCTGCTTGAATCCCATCCTCTATGGGTTCCTTAACAACAGCATAAAAGCTGATTTGATATCCCTTATTCCATGTTGCCAAATACCATGATTTTATATGTCCCAGGATAAAATAAAATAAACAAGTTTGGCTTTCAAGTATACTGATATGTTTAGCTGTAAAAGTTAAATTAATTTAGTTTAGTTACTCTGACTTGGTTGTGATTAGTAGCATTTTGTGCCAATGGATAGTTCTGCAGCTGCATGTGTTTCTTGCATTGGGCAGAAATATGTATGTGTAGTATAATATTCTTCTGTGTGCTACACATAGGAAATTGTACAGTGTACAAAAACAGAATACCATTTTCATTACCTGAAGTATTGGCAATCTGTGCTTTTGAATTAGACACAATATGTATTGAGTAGTAAATATAAGACTACTTAGACATATAAGTATTAACTGTCATAAAACTATAATAAAATACATACCACTTACAAAATAACTACTGATGAGACTATGTCAGTGCCAACTTTGTTTTCTAATATAAACATCTGTTTCTGGATGTGGTTAGAAAAATATTTTTCCTTAGCTTTTTGACTCATACTTTGCAGTGTCTTTTCAAGATGCTTTGCTACTGGTTCCCAGATTGCCTTATCCCCTGGACTGGGTTTTGGATAGTTCTTCTTCTCTAGATTGTACCCACCTCACTGTGTTTACCCGGTACAACCTATCTCTGATTTCCTTAGACAATTTTGACTCTGCCTTGTCATTTTATGTAATTTTCAGCCAGGCCTGAACTTATCTATGGTGATGCCTTTGTTCTTACAGTCATAACTCCCCTGAACATACAATGTGGTTCTGATCAGAGTAAGCCTTCATTTCCTCATTAAGTGATAGTGGAAAGAAAAAGAAAATGGAAAGGCAGCAAGATTTTGTCTTTTTCTTTTCCAAAAAGCAAAAGCTCATTGCAATGTTATAGGTGACCCACTTGCTTTGGGGAGCTGCAACAGCTTTTAAATAAACACATGCATGTCAGCATGTGCATACACATGCACACACACTCACACATGCTTCCTGCATCTTCTTCCTCTCTCTCCTTTTCTCCTTTTTATCAAGACCAGTACTTTTTCTTTCAAACTATATCATATGCATCTTCCCTAAAGAAGTCATATTACACTTCACAGCACAAATAAAAAGGGTGCATACATATACATATATAGGGTATATATATGTATATATATATAGGCTTTTTGACACAGGCTTTCCAGGTTGAGAAATAAAGTAATTATTTTTATAAATGGGGGGAGGGGGGGGGGAAGTGTCATTGTGCATATTTTGCCTCGAGATACTTCCCTTCCAGTTAGACTTTAATAGTGAAATCTTTTATTTTGAGGAATTGTCAATTTTTTTAGCACAATGTTTTAATTCTGAGACCTTTTTTCTCCAAGCTATTATCTGCTAAGGAGTTTATTACATACCAGAAAATATCTTTGCTTCTATCATTATGGTATTTCCCTGAAGTCTAGTTCCCAGGAACCCACTGTTCTTTGTTTTCACTAGTGATCTACTTTAATAGTTTTTTTTCCTGGACACCATTGCATTTTGCAGATTATTATTTCCTAAAAACCTACAGTAGGTCATTTTATAGAGCACGAACGGTGCAGAATACAGGATATTGTAGGAATATATTTTAAAATAGCTTTTAGAAAGTTTTAAATAGTTTAATTTAAAAATATTTATAGCTAAACTTGGTATATAAACTTCAGAAAAAAGTAAACTAGATGCAAAGTCAGAACACAGAGGTATAGTTCTATGGAAGTTTATGCCCTATTTATGTCTACCTATTTTCATGTCATTGTAATATATCATTTAACCTTATTTATACCATGTGATGTAACAAAATAGTATAAGAAAGTATCACATTGTTTCAACTTCAAATATTCCTTCTAGATTTTTTTTTTTCAATTTAGTCTTATCTTCCTCTCTACTCGCTGCTTTTTTCCTATTCCTTTCCTATATACATTCATAACCTCAGCCATTTTTAACTGCTACACTTAGGTTTGTTATGAAAATATAAAATACGTGTTTATTCATTAATTACTCTTTTCAGATCAAGTTCTACTCACTCTTACTGTATATGGCACACAGAATCACGCTAGGACTTGAACAAGGCCTTCCTTTAGTTTCTGAGGTTCACAAAACTTAATCTGTACACTGATTTTATATGAGCCCTACCCATTTTCCTGGATGAAGTCAGTAACTGCGCTCCCTACTCTTTGCACTGATCAAAGCACAAATTGTAACTCAACAATAGAGAGCTGAACCAAAACAGCTACTGAGCTTCTTTAGTCCTGTGCCTTTGTATTCTCTTTTAAGATAATGGTGGAAAGAATATGCATTTTCATTTTGCTTATAAAGCAATCATCAGCATTATATTTGACAGCTCAAAAATGTCACTGCCTTTCACAGAATGTTAGGGTTGGAAGGGACCTCAAAAGATCATCTAGTCCAACCCCCCTGCCAGAGCAGGATCACCTAGAGTAGGTCATACAGGAACTCATCCAGGCAGGTTTTGAAAGGCTCCAGAGAAGGAGACTCCACAACTTTTCTGGGCATCCTGTTCCAGTGCTCCATCACCCTCAAGGTGAAAAAGTTTTTCCTAATGTTTTTGTGGAACTTCCTATGTTCCAGTTTACATCCATTGCTCCTTGTCTTATCACCGGACATCACTGAAAAGAGCCTGACTCCATCCTCCTGGCACTCACCCTTTACATATTTATAAACATTAATGAGGTCACCCTTCAGTCTGCTCTTCTCCAAGCTAAAGATACCCAGCTCCTTCAGCCTTTCCTCATAAGGGAGATGCTCCACTCCCTTCATGATCTTTGTGGGTCTGCACTGGACTCTTTCAAGCAGTTCTCTGTCCTTCTTGAACTGAGGGGCCCAGAACTGGACACAATATTCCAGATGTGGCCTCACCAGGGCAGAGTAGAGGGG
>JANIJG010009325.1:69003-80661 GCA_024611175.1 Megaceryle torquata | reverse complement strand
CTGGGGGTGGTGGTGTGTGTTTAAAGCAGTTTGATGGATGGACTTCAATAATAAAATATGTCATCTGTGCTTCCAACCAGGAGTCCTTGCTCTTATCATTCTGGTTATTCCTTTGAGTAATCAGTTTTCTGTAACCTGCATTTCTGTTCTGTCACACAGTAAATGCATGAAAGGCTTACATTGCCATTCAGACCTTGTAGTACTTGCCTTACAAATTTTGGACCACCATCAGCAAAAGTTCTCCATTTTGTGTCTCTAGCAAAAAAAAATTCCTACATCATTTGCCATCTCTATGACTTTATTCTTGGAACAAAAATCTTGGATAGCCAGCCCGTATCTAAAGAGTGAAAACTTCATCCTTAAGTTCCTTCTCTCGTTGATAATCGACAATAGGGACAGTGGAAATCACATCTTTCCTCCGCAACACCATGTCATTTGTTAGACTAATGTCTGACCTGACCATTTCTCCTGTGTTAAAAAAACATTACCTCTAAATGAGTGCCTGGAAATACACTCCTAGCTAATGAATATATAGGACTCTTCAGATCTCAGCTTTTTTTTTGAGGGTTGCTTAAGAGGACCGACCTGTCTCACATTTGTCTTGACACCTTCCTTCATCTTGTCTGGTCCATTGCTTAGCAAAAGTTAAAAGAAAGAGCTTCTGCCTGGACTCACAGCTTCTGACCCATGCCACACAAAATGTCAGGGCATCCCTTAAGGTAACAGTTTTCCCACAGACCCCAGTTCTGAACACTAGACTTGCTTTTAACATACTTAACTTTTAAAAACAATTTTCTTGACATTGATGTATCCATGTACTTAAGCTACAGTCAGGATCACAGTGAGAATATTTCCTTATTTCCCAGCACTAATGTTCAGTTTCTCTTTGAGGCATCAGAACTGCATTTTACTTTCACTGATCCTTGGTGCCAGCCAGCCCTAGCTTGCCTAAGTTTCACACAGTGTGGCTGCATTCACTGTGCTAATCTTATGTTACATACATTTTTTTGTCACTCCATGTGTTTCTAATTGGTTTCCCAAGCACCCGCAGCATTACAGCTGCTCTATTTGGCAGCTGCGAGTGCCCACAAACCCCTGTGTCTTCCTCTTCTACACTGTTTTAGGTATTCTCTTTTGGCACTAAAGTGAAAACAGTTGTAATCAGATGTAAAGTATTAAAAAAAAAAAAAAAAAAAGCATATGGAAATCTTGTGGCAATCTTGTGGCTTTGATGTTGCAAGAGAAAAGTCTCTTCCTGTGTTATGCCCACTGCCCCACGTCTGCCAATGGAAACTGGCATTTCTCTGTGCAATCTGGGGCTATTATAAGAAACCAGAAGCAAAATAACCACAACCAGAGGACGAATGACCAAGAGTGCACAAGCTGCATTTGGTGATGGACTGGGCAGGGGCAAAGGCAGGGCTGACCACAGCATCTCTGGCTGGAGGGTCTTTACACACACATGCAAGACTGCCTGTCTGCACTTTGGAGGTTGAGCTGTCCTCACAAACCCTGCTGTGCTTTCCCTGTCTGGAAAATGGTATACTGGAGTTTATCAAATTACAGTGGAAAAGGTACATACTCTGTATAATGCTCAGGTTCTTGCATAAAAGGCCAAAAAGATTACTTTTAAAGCACAATCTTTTATGACTAGCAGGGAGATAAGCACAGAGTGGGGTTTCATAAGCTGCCTAGAAACAAGCAACAGTGAAGTGCAGTGTGGAAACCCATTAAGGAAAGGACTAAGTTATCTTTATCACGCATGCAGAGCAAATGGCTCTTCACTTCAGTATCTCTGATCCCACCTGAGTGCAGCAAGTGAAAAGCACAGTGCTCATTTCAACTGTCATGCAAGAATCAATAGTGGAGCCAAGCCCAGCATCACCTGAACGCGTGGCTCAAGGAGGCCTATGTGTTTTAAAATCAATGCCCAAACACCTGAGTTGTCCTGAGTGCAGATGTCCTAAGGTGGTGGGTGGGCTTGGTTGTCCGCATCACTCCAGATCCAGTCCAAGAACCAAACTACTCAGCCTGCACTGGGCAATGAAGAAACGGTGCTGTTTCTGTGTCTGTCATCACAGTCTTGATTTACTGACCTAAATAGTCTAGTAGGCCTGTAACATGAGTTTCTCATAGCAAGTGAATCACTGTTTGTGTGTAGAAAGGGATAAGGAAAATTAGAGTCCCAATCCCATGTTCATTTTTCATGGAAGATCCAGGTGGAATGGAATAAAAATAGTTATGCAGGGCAGAAAATTTTTTGCTTAATAAGACAAGGGTGCCCAATCCACAAACGTAAACCTTGTAATGTTTCTACTGGATTGAGCTTTATATGGGGGTAGAAAAGAACTCCTACAAAATATGCTGTTGCATTAATTATAAGATTTCCATTTGACAGCTTAATTAAGAAGAGTTAGCGTAGGGCTTGCAGAGTTCATGATGAATCACACATATTCATACAGACTTCATTTTCATGTTTCAATTATACACATTCCTAACTGATGAACAGCAACATAGCATTTTTTGTTTAATAAATGTGATATCTGTTGGAATTGATAACATTAGTTCAGTAATTACTGAGCCATTGTTGTCAGGCATCAGGAAAAAAAAAAGTGGAAGGATGCCCTAGTTATTAAAGTTTAATATCATCACTAAAAAAAAATTCTGTGGGGGCTTTACATACAGATGCAATACTTAGCAGAAGTCAGTGACAGAAGGTGCCTGTGGATCCAATTAGGAGACAAGGGAGAAGGGAACAATAGCTTCATGACTGGAGAACCAGACAGAGGGTTGGAAGATCTGTGTTTAATTCTTGTGTCTATCACAGACTTCCTGTGTGGCTTTGGTCAAGTTATTTCATCTCTTTATGTCTCAGCTCCCTCTCAGCAACAGCGTAATATGCAATAATACAATATTCACATCTCCCATACTTTTGTCTACCTTTTTCAATTGCAGCAGCTCAACTGTTGGGACTATCTTCTTCTCTGATCCAATAGCCCTCTGATTTTACGGGGAAGCATCAAATACACTGCTATAATACAAATGATTGTAAACCTGATGGCCCTTTAACTCATGGCAGGGGGAGGAACAAAACAAACCAGTTCCATGTACACAAAGCAATGACCTTTAAAGAAAAGGAGGCAAATATAAGCTCAAACACCTTTTTATTTTATTTTTTTAAACAGTGGTTTTGATACACCGTTTTGTACCCAGAATTTCCAAGGAGAATTTCCTTTTTCCTTTTCACAGATGTGGTAAGAAGGAAACAAGAGTTTAAGAGCTGGGAATACTCCCCATGATGGAGCTGCCAGCAGCAAGCTCTGGATGATGGCTCAGTGGCAAATTCAGCCAAATCCTTTGGCTTTGTTCCTAAAGAAGGGTTACTTTCTCAGCTATGGCAAATAAAGACTTGCAAGAGGGGAGCATGCATGGAGAGGTCTCTGTCTTATGGCATTTTTGCCTTTTGCACTAATGGCAGCTTGAAATCAAATTCAGATGGTTATTTCTTTGGTGACCTGTCCAGTCTCTTACACTACCATAAAGGCAACAGCTTACAGAGAAAATAAGTTTCTTCTATAATTACCTTTGAAAGTATTCATAATTACCTCTAACGAGATTACTGATCAAAAGCCTTGCCTGACAGAACAGCTGGAAATGGCTCCTTATTCAACTTTCTGTTGTATTCAACCACCTCATCACCACAGACTGACAATTCACAAAGCAGCTGACTCCTATTTCCAAAAATATTTTTTAGAAATACATGTTATCTTTCTGATGAAATGAGAGGTTCTGGTTTTGTACAGTAAAGCACAAGGACACTGAGGGTCTGGAGCAACTCTAAGTGGGAATTTTGTTAGTCCCATTAAGAACAACAACAACAACAAAACCAAAAAAAAACAAAGCCAAAACCCGAAAAACCCAATATGTGGTTTGATTTTTCAACACACACAAAAAAAGTACTGAGAAATGGACAAAGAAGAAGATGGCAGCTCCCTGTCACCTACAGGTTTATGTCATTTTGTGAATTCTACGTAGCAAACATGGAAAAGAATGTCCCCAGGAAGCAAAGGACTATTTCCTTACCATTTCTTGCAAGTGTTTTGGCAGAGACAACAAATAAACATCAACACAAGTACTGAGTGAACTTCACCTGATGTGGTAGGTCATGGGCTTCAGCATAGCGCTTGTGATGCATGTCCACTGCTATTGCTGCTCTCCAATTTATCATCTCACATTTGGTCGTTACTAGAAATGACTGCAACTCTTCTAAATGAATGTTTTTGTTTTTCTTTTTCCCACTGGAAAATGCTGATTTGTCAAAATGTAGCTGATCCATGGGAACAGAATGATTTTAATGAAGTTCTGGTTGAAGCCAAGGAAACTGGCAGCTGTGCCAGTTTTGAAAATCTCTTGCTCAGGCAGGTTTCTAAAATTATCTCATGTGACTTGCTGCCTGTTCACCTGATATACTGCTAAAGAGACCAAATTCCCCCAAGTCCCAGGCTCTCAGTCACAGACGGGCCAGACCTGGAAACACAGATGCTCAGGGTGCCACTTCTGGTGTCTGCCAAGAGTTGGGAAAGTCCAGGAAGAAATGTTTTGAAATTATTGAACAAAATACCATTTTAATCTCTGTTAAACAGAGCTGTAGACTTATTTGGAAAGACATTTTCAAAGCCTGTTTTTCACTCGAGCTTTTATTTTTTTGTTTTATTTTGAATTTTTCCACTTAGTGGCCAAAACATGGCAGAGTCTATTTCTTTGTTTTGTAGTTACCACCCGCACAGTCATTTTGATTGATCAGAAAGAAGTGCAATAGTTCTGGTGTGTTTTGTCTAAACTAAGGTGCCTCTGTGGAAGAACTGGCCTGCAGAGATGCCTTTATCTTTTCCCAGCTATGAAATGGTCTGCAGTCAACAGAGGCTAGACACACATACACCTTAAGAGTGTTAAGAGTTCAGCAAGATAAACCCCACTCCTAAATATTAAAAAAACTTACAACTTAGAAGACATTAGGCACGCTACCTACTGTAGTTGGATTAAATATGGTCTATTGCTTGCCTCTCTTTGGTTGTCCAGTTTGGTGCTTTGCACACAGAAGAATAAAAAAAGTAGAATTTGTTATGAGAGGTTTTTTTCTGATTTTAGTTTTATTCATAATATCTGAACCCTTTACTCCATCTTCTTGGCTTTCATGTACTTTCCAAAGGCCATCTAGGCATAGTTGCTTCCTTTATTAAATGTCAGTTTAGCATTACCTTTTTACCTTCCTCTTGCTCTTGCTGTCCTGTCATTCTTCTGAAGCTCTTAGTGACTTTTTTCACCTATTATAGCTGGTTACCCAGCAATTTTCCCTTTTCTGTCTCCAGCTGGGACAAGTGATGCAGCTGGGGTAAACACAGGGTTTACAGGCTTATGCTTCGAGCTGTGCAGGTTTTACTCACTTTTCCCTTTCTGATGTAGACAACCACATATACTGGCACACCCAGCTTCTCATGGGATGTCTCACATCTGCCAAGCTTAGATCTTCCCAGTACTGACTATTGCAACATCAGCCATCTGCCAGAACCTCCTCATTTTGGTGATGGACAGTGGCTGAAGAGGCTTGAAATTCGTTGTCACGTCCCCTGTCAGTGACATCCAGAGCACACCACACCAGGACTATCCATATAGTCTCTCTTCCCTCTTCCAAATATGTTTTCTAGTCTACTGGAGAAAAGAAAAACACTGGGTTTTGCTTTCATTCTTCCAGTTCTGTTCTACAATATTTATAATAATAAGATTTTTTTTCTATAATGAAGCGGTCTGGAAGGCCTTTAGATGTCTGAAATGACTGCAAACCCAAGAAATTTCCCATTTTACGTAATTTGTGTTCCAGATACATTACTCTCACTTCTTTCTTTAAGCACAGGAAAGTCCTTCTCCTCAGCTGTTCTTAAACAATGTGAGACAAGGATTAGCTTTCAGGATAAAACCACTGCACTAATCAGTTTACAGAGGTGTAAATTGTTTGTCAGAACACAATGCCAGCAAGGCAATTTTGTTTAACAACAATCCTAACAGCAAGCATCCCCGGGGTGGAAATAAGTAATCAAGCAACCAAGCAGGGATGGAACTTTGAGAAAGAGAGGAGACATCTCTTTCCAGTGCGTCTGCAGTAGAATGAGGCCCTGCACAAAGCACCAGGGAAGGAATCAGGCTTCTCTTTCTCTGATCCTAAAACCAGTGCTTAAGCGACTGATCTCCATTCAGACAAGCAAACTGGTTCTTTGCTATGAGAAAGGAAGGATGGGAGGACAACGTCTTTGCCCAAGGTTTACAGACATGCCCAGCACTAACTTGGTTGTCCTCAAGTTCACCATTTTTGTCAGCAGTCACAAAGGGATTAAAAGTAACCAGAATGAAAGCCAAACCAAACAGTCCTGGAAACTCCAGCCTCAGAGTCCTGAAGTTGCACAGCGTTTCATCCACTCGCTCTTAATTAAACCCTCTCAGACATGCTAGAGATAGCAGAATCAAGGCATTTCAGTGTTAATGTCTTGGTACAGAAATTAATTATGTGTCTGTGCCCATATCGGGGTGTGTCCATAAATCCAAAGCACAAGGAATACTGAGAGCACCTTGTTTCCCCTTGCCAGCTCTCCATGGAGACATCAAAATTTATTGAATGAAGGCTGTTCTTTCTCTACAAATCTTGCCTTGCTTCTGTCCTTAGACCATCACGGCTCCCATCATACTATTAAAATCTATCAGCACACCAAGGCAAAATGATTGAAAGGCAACTCTCAGCAGAACTGGAAGAGCCCCTTCATTTTTTATTTCTTACTTTCATGTGTGTGAGACAGGGAGAGAGAGAGCGAGAGAGAGACTATTGAACTTTAAACTTCCTGATAAGCTGTATTGTGGGAAAGTGCCATTTTTAGGTTTACATGAAGGAGCTACCTCTGAGAATGGCCTTTTAGCCTGTGAAAAAACTAGAAACATCCCAGGAAGTCTCTGAAACATTGCAGCACTGTGAGAATTTGTATAAAAATAAACATTGGATTATTTCAGTCCTACTCCCCTGAGAAAATGAGACCAAATTACTCAGAGCTACTAGCGTAATCTTGACAGAGGAAGGGAAATTAGCAACTGATGCCAAGGCTTTTTGTTTTGTTTGGGGTTTTTTCCCCTTCTTTTTAGTGTAAAGTAATACTTGGAAGAGGCAGCAAAGGCAGGTTAAGCATGTGATAGAAATGGGCTCAGAGATGAGACCAAGCCCTGGAGGAGAGCAAGCCAAGCCAGAAGGAGTGCTTTTAAAAGGTGTAAACTGGAATTCACAGAAACATGAGAGCTTGGAAAGCATTCATTGACAGACACAATCCAAAAGCAGACAAATCCTGGTCTCTAGAGTTCAGGGGATTTTTTAAAGCTTTTTGTAGAACATTTTTCTCAGGAGAAATTAAGATGTGAAAGGCACGAGGAGTCAAGCAGGGTCCCATGTCACTGCAAAGTTGTTTCTAAGCCTAGTCAGGAAAGTCCTTCATTTCATGGAAAAATTATTCTGATTAATCTGTCTTCCCATCAGGAAGGGCTGAGAATCCCACATGGTCATGAAACCACATTTTATTCAGCATTGTTCCTCAGACTAGTAAGGGATGGTAAGAAAATACATGAGATGTTGCAATTTCAGTGATTGCTGAACCAGAAGAAATCTACATAAATCAAGGAAAAGGAAGTCTGACAGAGGGTTATTTGAACCATCATACTGAAAATGAATGTGTAATAAAAAAAAATTAGAATGAAGGGGTCTCCTTCATAGAGACACAACTACACAGCTACAAACTGCTCCATAGTATTGAGCAAGGCTGATCAACCCTTTGGTGGAGAATGCAGTGCACCCTGAAAGGGTTTGCATGTACTCAGAGGAGAGCACAAACCTGCATTGTCCCCAGTTCATAGAATCATAGAGTTGTTTGCATTGGAATGGACTTTAAAAATGATTAAAAACAGAGGCTTCATTAATGACCTAACATATGAGATCTAATCTTCAGACTTAAGTGTACTGTCCCTCTCCATAACTTCCATGGCACCAAGAAGACAAGGAAAAGAGCTACAACAGAAAAAAAAAAAAAAAAAAAAGAGAGAGAAAGCCAACTGTCGTGGCCGACTCTAGATTCAAGAATGAAAAAGAGTTTAAAAGCATATATTCCTTTAATGTCAGTGAGAAAGCTAAGGTTTTTAGCTAGACTTCTAACAAACTCCTATTTTCCTGGGGTGAAAGAGAGATGGGAACCCCCAAGCAGGCACTGAAAAAGGATTGCTGAAACAGCCACTGCTGCCAGCATCCCTTTTTGCAAAAATCATTCCAGGCAGTTTGAGCAGAGGGGATCTGGTACTTTTACTGTCAGACTGGCCAACAATGGAAGACAGAGGTGAGGATCTCCAATGAGAAGAAAATGAAGGCAAAGAAGCTGCTTCACAACATGGGAGAAAACAGTCTCTCCAAAAACAGGAAAAAAAAAAAAAAACCATGATGCATTTTTAGCTTCACTGCCCAATCAAGTTAATAAAAACCTCAAAAAAATCACTATACAACTGTAGGATATCTACAGTGAAAATTCAATATCTACTGCCATTAACAACATCATTAATAACAAATGTCTGTTTAATTACTCTTGCTAAGATTAAAAAGGCCATTATTCTTGTAACTTGAGAAATTCATTAGCTGGAAAGTCTGTATAATGCCAAACGCACCCCCCTTAAAGGCACAGGGTTTAATACTTGAAGGTATTTCTGACATTCGGGCATTTGTGTTGCTTGAAGAAGCACTACCCAGCTGGGATGAAGTCCATGCTCTGACAATAAGCAAGAGCTGTTACATTTCAGAGACTTGAATGAAGCTGCTGGGTGGTTGATATCACTGTCTTTCCTCCAGAGAAGGGAAAAATGCACAGGAACAGAGTAGGGTTCTCAGATGGACCTAAATCACTTAAGACCCTTCATCTAAGTGAAGTAAAAATAAATGCTTCTGAAAGATGGGCTTTGGTAGCTACGTTTGCTGTCAGATTGGCCAACAATGGAAGACAAAGGTGAGAATCTCCAATGAGAACAAAATGAAGGCAAAGAAGTTGCTTCACAACATGGGAGAAAAGAGTCTCTCCAGAAGAGAGATTCTTTCATCCTGTGCTGAAAGGGTCTTGCACCACCACGGTAAATCCTAACCCTGTGGATTGGGCAATGTTCACCTGCCATAACCAAATCCTTGTGACACCTAACACTCATGTTTGCCTTGCTGCTGAAGAGAGGAAAATGCAGCAATTGCAGCAGTGCCTGTTAATGTGGCAGTGTGGCTGGTAGCTATCTTTTAATGGTACTAAATTCTTAACACACGTTCCATCGCCAGAACTGGAAGGGGTTCTACAAGCAGGTACAAACAGAGCAATTACCTCCTTCTAAAGCATGAAACGCTGTACTCCTCCTTGACCAGAATCCAGGCCAGGCAGAGAACCTAGCCTGCGGCACAGACTGACATGGACAGGTAAACATGCTTCCTACCTCCAAGCTCTACCAGTGGTGCAGAAAGGATATGGAACAAAACTATTGCTCTTCACAGCAATAGCAAATAGGGGTCCATTTCACAGGATAATTCACTCTGAAAGATAAGTGGTTGCATACAGGAGTAGTATGCCAGGTGTTGTGCCTCTTCAGCTTGGTAACCTCTACACCATGCACGCCTTGTAATTGTAGCATGAATGTGGGAGATGTACCCAGATGGTGGTTGGAAACAGAGCTTTCAAAAAAGATACCCAGATGATGGGTTTTTCAAAAACTATACTGAAAGGAGGATCACTGACTAGCCCATTCATGCACAGCTTTGAGAGACACAGGGTGCTCACCAAAGTCTGTGTGATATCTCGTGCATTTTACAAGACCTGCATTAACTGTCCAGAGTAACACATCCTTAATACTAGGTTAAAAGACATTAGAAAATCTAAAGAGACAGTATAAAAGTCTAAAACTGCAAATTTTGTCTTTGAGGCAGGGGCAGTAACTTTTCCTCTTTCCCTCATTTCCTCAGAAAATTACAACAGTCCCAGCTGCAGTGGTTGTTGATGTGATGGTGACAGCAAACCATGAAGAGTTGTGAGGCTGCTTGATGCAATACCAGGACAGCAAACTGAGACTCAGTAGCCACACTGTGAAAAAGTTATAGATATCCCAGATCTTAAGATGATCTCAGAGCCACCAGTCCCACTTCACGGGTACATTTGTTCTGTTCTTCTGCTTCTGATGGAGACATCTCCCAAAAACAGAAGTCCAGCATTTTTATGTTGTTGTTGCTGCTGCTGTTTTAAACTTTCAGCCTTTCTCTCCTGTTGGTACCACCCTCAGTTCACAACTGTTTGGAGGGGATCCCATTTTTCCCATCATGCTGCCTGGGGAACTCAACTAAAGCGGAATATAGATAGTTCTTAAAAATAAAAGCTCACACTAATAATATACTTCTTAGAGCTCAGGCCTAGTCCTACCATGTGACTTACTGGACACTTTTACATAGTGAAAGCAGAAAGTCTTGCAATTATGAGGAAGAAGATGACATGAGCAGTAATTCTGAAAACCTTTAAGTTTGCCTCCTAAATACGCATCTATTTTCCTTGCCCTACTTACAGACGTTCAAAAGCCTTGTCTTTTACAGTCACTCTCCAGCAACATATAAAAGCGTCTCCTTCACATTGGGCACCAACATGTGAATGTCTACCACAAAGTCACAAACATCTGTTAAAAGAGCTTTTTATAAACACTTCTGCCTCGTTTCTAGGTCATGCAAGAAGGTACACTAATTCAGTGTCAAGAGTAGTGGTATTGTGGGCCAGTAATTATGTTAATACAGATAATGATATGTACTTGTATTACAGAAGCTTTTTCAGAGTTAATTTTGCAGTCAAGCAATTGCTTTGCTGTGTTTAGCTTTGCGTTTGGATAGCAAACGAAGTAAAACAACAACCACAATTTTGGTCAGCCAGAAGTGCTGCATTACAGAAGTAAGGGGTTTTCTGTGAGCAGAGGGCATTAACTGTTTTCATTCTGGCTCAGTTTTCTCCTGCCCTGCTCCACCTTCTGAGCCTTTAACAGCTGGCTTTGAAATGCCATTCCTATCCCTTGTTTACCTGAAAAACACTACATCAGAAGCAACAATTTGGCTTCCCAAACTGCAGTGCAGCTAATGAAGTCACTATAGATTAACAGCAGTGATTAACTACTTTCTGAAATCACTGAGACACTCACAACAAGCCTTGAAGTGTCTATCAAAGACCAGAGTTGTAAGGGATGCTGGCATGTTGATTAGCCCCACATGAATGGGTAAAAACATTCATAGGGCCCAGTTTGTGTAGAAATGTGTGTGCTGCATGTAGTGTATGTTTCCATAAGTGAGGAGCTAGATCCAGCAGTGCTCTTGAGCAATCAGCCAGCCCGTACATGCAAAATGAGAATGTTGTGTTGCCCAGGCTTTCATTTTAATTTTTAGAGCTTAAACCTGAATATGATTTGTAGACACAACATCTAACTGCTTTTTTATTAACATCGTCAGTCAACTAACTGCTTGAAATATATCTTAGGAGGTACATCTAGAAATCAAATAGTATTCTATGTGTATCTGATTGCCACATCCTTTTT
>JANIJG010009323.1:66623-91226 GCA_024611175.1 Megaceryle torquata | reverse complement strand
GCCCCTGCCGGGCTAAAGAGAGGGACGTTAAAGGTGGCATCCCCTTCCCCCTCAGATCAGAGATTCCATAATAGAGTTGTGAACTCAATGTGAAAAGACCACATTATCCTTCTGTCTTAGTTAACCTGACCTTTTAAATGTCTTATTTCCACGGAGGCTGGTTTAAAGTTGTCACATTTTATGCAGCTGGACGCCACAGGTTGAAACTTTTTCCGCTATGAGTTTCTTTTTCTGTCCTTCCTCACCTGTCTTCCTTCTCTCTCCTCAGCTTCAGAAAGGAAGAATTAGCTGGTCACTAAAACCTTCAATTGTCAGTTCCTGTTCTGCCCCAGCAAAGCACAGAGTTACAGCTCTGCAGGTAACTTTGCTGAGACACAGACACGGGCTGGAAGCTCACTGTGTGCTGGAGGGTTTTCAGGAAAGGGAGCCCAAAAACTCGGTCCTGCACATGGAGCTGTGAGTTCTCCTCCTGTCTAAGCAGAGAGCTGCTTTCTGTAGAACAATGTGCATGAGGACAGACTTACTGCTCTGATGGGAAAAAGTCTTTTGGCATTTAATAAAAGTGCAGCTCATCAGGATATAATGTAGGTTTTTAATCATGATGGTTGGTTCCACATAATTCTCTGCTAGTTCCTGTGCATCTGTCAGCCCAGCCTAATACTGGGCTGCAGCAAGGACACACGGCTCCAGCAAGGTGTAGCTGGCAGCTCATCCCTTCCATCCTTGCAGCCAGCTTTGTACATCAGAGAAGAAAGGAAAACAGTTATGGCCATAGACCTGCAGAAAGTAGGAGGACCATTCTCTGTCCTATAAGTACTGCAGAGACCTTATTGGTGCTTGGGACAGGTGCCATGCTCGTGTCTGACAACAGCAAACCTTGGGAAAGGCTCCACACTCAATGCTGGTTGGAATACAGCAGGCAGCCAGGCAGTTCTCTGCTCAGAAAGGGATTGGGTCCATCTCTCCAGCAGCGAGTTGCTTCACGGGTTGGTTAGACTCATGTTTACTTCTTCAACTTGTCTCTGTCCAAGCAACGCAGAGGAGGACCGAAGGATGTATCAAAGATGCAATACATTTAAACACGCTCACCAGAGGTGACAGAGATGTTATAGGATGCTCATTTAGACAGCAGCACACGTTCTGTCTCATTCAGGACATCAGTGAGATGAATCTCCGTCCTCAGTCATGGATCTGCTGCCGCAGAGAGCGCTGCCTGGCAGCGCGGGCGGTGCGTCAGTGCTGTGCAGAGCAAGGTCTGATTCGTTCTCACCAACAACAGAGCTCTCCCTCCGTAGCTCCCCGCTGGCATTGCATTCCCTTCCTGGCACTCCTGGCAGTCACTCTCTCCCCCATGGCTTTTCTTTGATATGGATCGTCCTTTCTATCAGTAATTAGTCCCCTCGTGATGCTCTGGCTCCTCCTCGTCTCATTTAGATTTATCAAGGGTTTTACAGTGTTAGTTGCTGCTGCTGCAGGAGCTAAGAGTATCTGCGATTGAATTTGACAGAGACACTCCCTTATTAAACGGGAGACTGAGTCCAGACCAAATTATTGTTTCAAATGCTAGGAAGGTCTGTCAGATCATTTCTCAGGCTCCATTCATGATGTTAGCAACACGGGAGTCTACGACGCGAGTGGAGCTGGTCAAGGTATTCACTGCAAATAGATTATTAAATGCGTTTGCTCATTTTTCTGTTTGTGAATCGATTCTGATTTCTAATAATGTGTTCATAAGCATTCACCCACATGGATTAGAGAACAAATCTCAGCCTAAGGGAACCTGCAAACTATTTGCTTTTTAGTCGTGATTATCCAGTGTGAATGCAATCGCTCCCGGAAGGCGCGTGGCACCGCTTGCGCTGCATCTTTGAATCACGTGCTACGTGAAAACGGGAGGATGGTGACTAACACAAGTAGAACTTTAGGGACAAGTAATATTCAGGACAAGCAGGGAATCTGGGCTATAAATCATAAACCAACCATTATACAGGTATTTGAGGACAATGCCCCAAAAAGGATGAGCAAGGATATCGATCATTAGCTTACTTTTTTGGGGGCTATTCTGCCAGCCCTCGGCATAATGCCGGCTGCTGTGGTGACAACTGTAATGTGAGGCTTTTTTCTTTCTTTACTGACAGGTACCAGCAGTGCTGAAGTAAAGGAAAATTGGAACATTGGCAACCTGGAGGATCACCCGATATCTTCTAATGAGAGGGCAAGAGGGGGAACACCTAGCAGTAAAAGGAAAAGACCTTTAGAGGAAGGCAATAATGGCCATTTCTGCAAACTCCAGCTCATCTGGAAGAAAGTCTCGTGGTCGGTGACGCCAAAGAACGCTCTGGTTCAGCTACATGAACTTAAACCAGGTTTACAGTATAAGATGGTTTCCCAGACAGGCCCGGTGCATGCTCCAGTCTTTGCTGTTGCCGTGGAAGTAAATGGACTTACATTTGAAGGCACGGGGCCGACAAAAAAGAAAGCCAAAATGCGCGCTGCAGAGCTAGCTCTGAAGTCATTCGTTCAGTTCCCCAATGCCTGCCAGGCTCACTTTGCCATGGGGAACCGCATCAGCCCTTCCACGGACTTCACCTCTGATCAGGCAGACTTTCCAGACACTCTGTTCAAGGAGTTTGAACCATCCACACACAGCGAGGACTTTTCGGTCTATAACCCCGTTAATAACGAGCTGCTCTCCACCGCTTATCGACACGGGCGCTTACTCTGCCACACGCTGGACTTAATGGGCCACGGTAAGCAGAACAAGCACAAGATGGCCTCCAAAGCTGAGAGCGAGAAGAACCCGGTGGTGCTGCTGAACGAGCTGCGGTCGGGCCTGCGATACGTCTGCCTGTCGGAGACGGTGGAGAAGCAGCACATCAAGAGTTTTGTGATGGCGGTGCGAGTGGACGGGAGAACGTTTGAAGGCTCAGGACGTAGCAAGAAGCTGGCCAAGGGTCAAGCAGCACAGGCGGCCCTGCAGGCTCTCTTTAATATCCGGCTGCCCAGCCACATTCCCAGCAGGAGCAAATGTCACCATTTGCCACAGGTGAGAGGTCTTGGGTAGCCCCACCACACCACACATCCCTTCCATGAATGGGTTTAGTATTGCTGGAGCTGCTGTTGTGCTGCCAGAGGGTTCCTTTGGCGTTGCAGCAAGTGCCACGCCACAAAATACTGGGTCTGGTTTGCAGCCCTTACCATAGCAGTTATAGATGTAAGAGGAAAGACTGGTGCTTTGATTTACCAGAGGATGATAACAGGGACACGGGCAGAAAAATCAGGTCATTCTGTAGCACTGCATCTTTCATGACGGAAAGGAGTCCATAGGGAAAGGGATGCCTCATATCCTCATTCTAGAGTTAGGTTTTGATGAGGACATTCAGAGGAAACAGCAGTGACAAGGAATGAGCCTGTGTCAGAGCAAACTCTCCACACCACTAGAAAAGTTCAGGATTTATTATTATTATTATTATTATTATTATTATTGGCTTACTATTGGGGTTGTGTGTTACTGTTTGTTTTCAAATGTGCCTCCAACAGCACAAGGCGTAGTGAAAGCTCTGGTTTTCCTGCAACAAATGTAGAGATTATGCTATATTCATAAAAATAGATCTGAGGTACATACTTAGCACATCAAAATTTCATAGTTGGTCGTATGCCAAAGGCTATTTTAGCATTATTCAGACCTGTGTCGATTTCCTAAGTTCAAAGGAAGACAGGATTTGTAGTTATTGGGAAGCATTACATGGGTTCAGGGATTGTCTTTATTTGTTTGCACTGTTATAAAAGGTTTGATCCACCAGCACCATGATGTGATCTACCACTACAAAGCTCCCTTTATGAAGGGAGCTGTTAATGTCCAGGATTTAATGAAAAGCACCGGGAGCACTAGAAGTCATTCTGCTGCTGGCTTGCTGTGAGACCCTAGGCAAGTCATTTAAATCCAATATGCCCCTAATAAAAATGAGCATATTATATGAAAGAACACTTCAAGATCTTTAAGTAGTGTGTAAATGCAAATTATTAGTAGCAATTCTCATTAACATTCATAAAAATGTTCATTAAATGTTGAAGGAGTTTGACAGGAGATGAATCTTTTAGGTAACACGATTGCCTGCGGGACTCGGGGATTGGATTTGGTGACCCAGAAATTTCTTTCCTATGTTTCCAAAAAGGAAACATGAGAAATGTAGGAAATTCTAAAATCTATCATAAGCCTCCACCTCTTCTTTTGGTTTGCAAACTCCCTGAACCAAAGGGGCAATAACATAACTTAATAGTAGCAGTGATCTTCACAGAGTGCTTTGCGGGCATTTTGGAAGCTTTGGCCACCTGGCAGTTCCATCCTCCCCGATGGTTTCAAACGAGAAAGCTGTGCTCTGTCCTGCCCAAATTCATTCCGATAAAAAGTAGTTTGTTTTGATGCACTTGCTCTACCCCTCCCCAGGGAAACCTAGCATGTGTATATAAAGAGGAATCTCCAATCCCATGCTGCCCAGTGCGCTTTCAGCAGGTACCTTCCATGCGCTCACCAACCAACCATTGTCATGTTCTGAAACGGCACCTCAAGTACCACTGCCTCTGTTCCTGAGCTCTCTGAAATATTCCCTGATCCTGAACGATCACATCTTACCTGGGTCCCAAACTGTTCACTAGGTGACACATTCTTCAGTGTCTATTCCCTTTTTTTGTAGCCTTTTCTTCTTTCTGTTGACTTCTGCCCTCCTTGTGTTCTTCTCCTCACTGTTCTGGAAGTATAAATGTCAGGGAAAAGGTGTCACTGAACTTTCTCTGTTGGTATTTTTTGAGTGGTTACACATTGTCCAGCTAAGAGATTGCTCAGGCACTTTTAATGCCAGCATTCAGCTCATTAACCGAGAGATAAGCCTTAACACTGATTTCTGCTGAGCTCCGTACTAGACACAGCAGCTGTGACACACAACCAGAGTTTGTGTTAAGTCAGAAACCACCTTCCACTGAAACCAACAGAGGCATTGCCACAGACTTTAGCTGGGTTACAGCTTACTCATTAAATCCAGAATCATCTTGTATCTGTTCTCGATGTGTCGTGCAGTGTCTCCTCGAGTGCCTGTCTGCACACTGCTTCAGTCAGCCCACCCGGCTCCTCGCTCCGTCGAAGCGGTGGTAACCATACTGGGCAGAGTGTAGTTCTCGTTGAGCTGTGGTCAGAGCCAGCTGCTCCAAAAGCTGATTCAGCTCCTTCTTGTCTCCCTGATATTCTGTGAGCCACGTTTTCAAGGACACATGTCAAGCTAAGATTTCAAAGCTATTCCTACTTAGTAGGCTCAGCTTGGTTTGTGTCCAAAAGTGTTTGGAGCACGCCCCTGAAACTGAAACAGCTTGGGGATAGAATTTTAAAAGTATCGGGGGGTTGGTTTCGTCACAGAATAAGGAGTAACTATTGTCCTATCCAACCATTCACTCTTTTCATGTGCTTCATCATGTTTGTTAGGGTATCTGATGGCTAACTCATTGATAGTAAGGACAGGCAAACAGGATCTGCTGTAACAGTTTCACCTGCATTTTGTAGAATACAGGAGCATGTTTATCTCCATGGTTGCCCTTTACAAAGAGTATTCCAGCTTTCCATGTCTCTGTTCCTGTCCCCCATGCTGTTCTCAGTGGTGTTCGGAAGTCAGAATTTGGCTTTTCCGGATTCCAGCCTGCCTGGAAATGGGAAAAGCCAAAAATCCTCTTATACCATCAGTTTGGTCGTGCAGAACGTGGATTTCACAGTAGCCATGGAAGTATCAAAAAAGTTCAGCTGTCCTTATGGGCTGGGCCCTCCAACCCTTGACTTTTCTGCCTCACTCACTCATCAGGGCTCCCAGGGGACCTGGTGTCCCTCAGCCTGGGCCTCAGGCATGCCCTCGGACTGACAGTCCCTTTCCTGATGGGAAATGGCAAAGGAGGCACCATGTCCTCCAAATCTGTCCTGAGAGGTGCTGCCCACACAGGAGGCTTCCTGAACTGCCAGGAAGTACAGAGCATAGATGTGAAATCCTGCCACTGCCATCTCTTCTGATTCGAGCAAAACAAAGCAATGCAAGAATAGCAAAGCCAGAAGTAGATTAATTCCCTGGGGCAGCTGCAGTCCAGCTTGCTTCTTCAGCTGCCTCTCCTGCCCCTCACCTGCCAGCGCTGAAAATCCACCGTGAAATTGTGAGCCCTTCACAATACTGCTTTCACAGAAGAACATCACTATGCATCTGATTTTCTTCCCCATGTTTCTTCCACGATAAGTTTGGGCCGACTGCAAAATTCCACCCACAAAATGAACTAAAGCATATCACACTTTACACCAGGAAAAAAAAAAAAATGTAGTGTCTTAATTTAAAGCCAAAATAATTGAGATTGTGGCTTCTTTACTGTCATCAACAGTGCTTTGATCCATTGCCATGATGCTGATGCAGGTACGATGATGGCTGGGGGACCTGAGCCCTTGCCTGGGCCTAAGGTGAATAGAAGGTGCTGAGATAATCCAAGAACCAGATGAATTAGTCACGAGATTTTCCCATCAATCCGCCAGCCTCTGTTCTTCCTCAAACCAGACGTCTTATCTGTCCTGTGTCACTGAAGTTCAAGATAAATACTATTGATGGTCCAAGGCTGGGCACACAGTGTTGATCAGAGTAGCCAAGATAGGGGCCTGGAGATCTGCTGAACTAATGGCAGAGATAAAGAGAATCAGGAGAATGGAAATTACAATGCATCACCAAACAGCTTCTCTAAGTCACCAAGTATTTGCTCCTTGTTTCCTAGCAGAGCTGGTCTGAACTCATACTGTCCATGAAATAATAAGCAATTTCTTCAGTGATCAGTTTTTATGGAAGTCTGACAGTTGTTTCTCCCCACCGTGGGAGCTATTGTTCTTATATTCCAAAAGAGGAGACAACATCACGGGGTGCTGACCTAACCATCCCTAACAAGTCTGCACTGCTAGAAATACATCCCCACACTCCCGGGCTTTCCAAGTGCAGTGTGCTCAGCTCAGATCAAGGTGACCTCCAACTGCATCTGACCAGTTTACAGATTGTTTTTCTAATCTTGTAGTCCTTCTAATCTATCTCACTCGGTCTAAACACCATTCTTACTGCTGTGGAGTAAAACCATTAATTAATATTGCCATAACAAATTAGTAATACAGGGATGCTTGGATCCCAAATGGACCTAAATTAAAAAAGAATAGGTGTGAAAATCACATTCATTCCACTTTGAAATTGCTTAAAACTGCTGCTGTTGCTGGTTCACATCCAGAGCCTCTAGAGCAGGAGTTGTCAATTTATTTATTTAAACCAAACCTCACTGTGTTTTGTGTGTAACATCAAAAAGAAGCAGGGATTTTTTCCCCCTCTGGCAAATAAAGCTAACCATTTGAAACCAGTTAAACCCCCTATTTGCCAAAAGCTTCATTCGCAGACCAAAGCAACCTCAGTATGTTGACTGCAATGATTCTTTATCACAAGGACATCAGGGACTCCTACCAGCTAACTCCAGTGTCACTTTGGTGGGCAGTGGCACGGGAAGAACTCCACTGTGTCAGGGAAAGCCCCGTACCCCACCTCCCTCCAGAAACCTGTTTCTCTGTGTTGCCAAACTGGTTCATCTCTGTGCAGCATCAGTTGTTCCTGCTTCTCCACTTTATTTCTCTTGCTGTCCTCATCTGCCCACATCCTTGCAGCCACAGCCTCCCACACAGCTGGGTCGCAGCTACGCTGGGGCTGAGGTCGACAGAGAGATTAGACTGATGTTCCTGTGTGACCTGCTCTAGGTGAGCCTGCTCTGGCAGGGGGGTTGGACTGGGTGATCTTTCGAGGCCCCTTCCAACCCTGAACATTCTGTGACTCTGTGAAGAGTGACAGCATATGGAGCTGGCATTGAGCTTTGAGAAGATGTTCCAGCATGTTTCTGGGAAGAGCTTTGGTCAAGAGACCATGTACATTTTTTTATAGCCTTCTCTGTTTTCTCCTCACAAAGAGGAACAGCTGATAAGTGAGTGTGGAGCTCCTGGCAGTGGGAGGCAAGAGAGGGAAATGGTGGGGACTGGAGAGATGTCTCTGCAATATTAATAACGTTTGATTTTCAACCATCTATTTCTGATTCTGTAGAAGGGAAAAGTTGCTTTTTATAATTAGAGCAACGGGCAGTCAAGACATTTATAGAATTACAGTTTCTTAAGGAAAACAATAGCAAAAGAATCAATTTAGAGGCACAGCATTAGTGCACTGGACACTGTTATTAGTATCCTGCTGCTAACAAGACTGCAGTCACTTCTAGGCTCACAGTTGAGGAACCAGGACCACCCCTCATACAAGTCCAACATAAAAGATGATTACTGACCCAGGAAATTACAGCTTGAGTCTTACATGTAGAAATGATCATGTTTTAATGTGTATAATCCATGCAACATCAAAGGGAGATGCAGAAGGGCCATCTACACAGAATCACAGGAAAGGACTCTGGTCACTTGTTCTTACAGTGTCAGCACATACGTGTAGACACACTGAGGGGTTTACAGATGAAAACCAGACATCACTGCAAAATAACACTTCACGTAGCATCAGCTTGGCTACAGCTATCTGCTGCAGCAAGTGTCTGCCTTGGTGTATCCATCTCCACCCTCCATCGCTCTCTCTTTTGCTCCTCAGTTGCTGTAACAGCTCTCACAGCCATAGAGAACTCCAACAGGAGCCCCAAAAGATCCCCCTGCACTTGTCTTTGTCCTGCGTGGTATAGAACATGCTCAGCGTTGTCAGAGCATCATGTTCGCCAAACAGAAGTCTTCTAAGGGAGTTGTTAAAGTGTAAATACCCCACTCATATAATTAATAATACTTAGGAGAGCTGTTATAATGGTGATAATTAGTTAGTGAATGGCTGATCTTCATTTACAGAAGTGAAAAAGTAACGTTAATGTCTTACAAGGAAAAAATAAGACTGAAAGACATTTTACTCATGTGTGTAGGTACTTACATCATTTCAGCCTATAAGCAACCCAAACCCCTTCTTCCCTTGGAAAACAAACCAAAAAAAGGAGTAAATTAAAACAATTTCATTTTCCTTTATAAAGACTCTGAAGAGTCTGCTGTGATTACAGTGCATGTACAGTGGGATAAATCTGATTTAGACATCTGACTTGGCTGCTGACTGCTCTTCCAGCAGAGCTGCAAATGCTTCATACGACCCATACATCCACAGAACCAGCATTGGATTTCTGCCCTTCAGAGTCTAGATTGCTTATTAAACACGGCTGGTGAGAGCCAGCGTGGACTTTGCTGATTCCTGTTACTTGCCACCATGAACCAGCCTTGCCTACCTAGAATGCCAACGGTGGGGATCTGATTTGTGAAGAGTTATTATTTGCGACCCATTATGGTGAGACAGTTTGTGCAGAATGATTAGGGCTCCAGCAACAAGCAGAGCTAGTTAGTACATGAAAGCTGAATCCCAGTCTGGTGTCATCCACACATAAAACTTCCTTCTAAACCAGACACTCTCACAGCTGTCAGAATCGCCTTTGTTGCTTTCTGGCTTTGTAAGTGAGCTAGGGACACTTCAAAAAGCTCCCAGCAAGCTGGACCTCGTTAAAGCTCCTGCTTCGTCCTGGACTTGCATCCGGACATTGTTTATGATGCTTCATTATTATCTACTTAATACGAGCCATGAGCGTTCTGCTCTGCTAAATGGAGCTGTAATACAAGCGCCTGGAGTGAATTTTCCTTTGGTCGAGTTCCATGCAAAGCCTCCTCTGTTTGAGCTGGAGTGTTACAGTCATGCCACAACTGCGTACTTTATCTATTTTTATCCGTGGTCACATCTAGGAAGCCTTAATTATTCAAACAGATTTTTTTCCTTCTACGTACAGAGTATCAGAAGCAAGCTCCTGCCATTTATTTTACGATGACTACCTCCCTCTTGTGGTCCTCGTGCCAACCGTGTGGCAGGCAGACCGTCGCCGTGCGAGGGGAAGACTAATAACACAAAATGCCAGCACACCCTGGAGAGGCAGCAGCTTCCCCGGGGATGCTGCTGAGAAGCCCAGCCTCACGTACAGAGGAGGGACCGCTCCCTTCCTGCTGAATAGCGGGGAACACCTTTGTCCATTTTATTTTATTGCCTCCATTAGCCTTTAAATAGTGCACTTGTAGAGTAGTTTGGGAGAAAACCAACATTTTTCTCTCCCTTCACCTCAGCTAAACTGCTTGTGCATACTGCAGTATGGAAGGATTATGTACATACGCGTACGCACAAAATAGTGTCTCTGTCATAAAGTTCAGTAGGGGGAATATATATGCCCTTAATTTTAGGATTGCTGAGAATTAATGGACAGAGGAGACTTTAGACTTAAAATGGATGCAAAATGTGATTTATGTGTTTAGACATCTACGCAACCAAACAAGAGAATTGTCTCGTGTTCTTTGAGAGAGTAAAATCCTTTCTTGCTCATTTAGTGCTTGCTTTATACGAATATTTTCCAAGTGAATTTGAATTTCTAATGGGAGCAAAATTTATCAGAGCAAGGTGGGTTGGTTTTTTTTTTTTTTTCATTTTTCACATACATGATTCATGATGTGATCTTCCATTAAGATAAAATATTTTCACAAACTCCTGAGAAATAGAAATGGGAAATATGCATATTCACTGGGAAAGTGGGTAAATCATCCATCTCCTTTCATCACAAAGTTTTATTCAATGAAAACCATCAATATTGTCTGTGTCTCATGATACCCATCAGCCTCTTAGACTGAATTTCAAGACACATAAAATATTAATCCATCTATAAACCTTTCCTCCTCTACCTTAAATACTTCAATCTTGTCTTCAGGCCAGTTCATGTTGCCTTCTAGATTTCTGATTGCCAAGTCAGAGTTTACTTCCAAGAAATCTAACCATTATTTCCTATTTGTCTTCTGAACTGGGTAGACATTTGATCAGAAAGCACATAAATGTGATTGCTCTTAACCTACTTGTTATCACGTCTGCCGCAGAAACCAGCCACGTAATCAGAACTGAATTCAGACAATGGTACCTTAAAATCAGTGCTAAGCTGAGATGTCCCTCAAATGAGACCATGATACTGAAGCCACGCTGATTTGCTGCATAAATTCCTTGTGTGCTGTTTCTTCTCGCTCTATTCATCCTATTTACTTTTAAAAACTAAAGGTAGAAAGAGGACTTTTCCTGAACAAACACAGTCAAATGCACAACACGAATGCGGTTTGGTTTGTTCGGAGTAATAGCTTAAGCATCCCACGATTTCTGGATTCTTCTGTTCGTACCATTTCATTGTTGAGTTCTTGTTCCTAGGCCATCTTACATGAACTGGGCACTATTACTCACAGAAATAATTACAATCAACTCCTTTCCCTCCTATGTGGGTCATTGCTTTATTAGGTTAAACGCGCTAAATAATGTGAGTCTCCAAGGTCTTGTGAGGAGGGCGAACACAGCAACACTGGCTCCATTTCTTTTTTGATAATTAGTTTTTATCCAAATCAACTCTGCCCTATACTTTTAAGAAATAATCCTCTCAGGGATATTGGAGAATAAAACTCATTACTCCTGAATCATCCCCCTCTTTTCTTCCACTTTCCTTGATACGCACGCAAGTTGTTCCAAACCTCGGTGGCTAATGACCCTTGTACGCTCATCACACGGCAAGAGATCCTGACAGCACTGCAGGTGTACTGATAGGGCTTGGTTGTCCTGATCGCTGCAGAGAAACAGTGTCCAGGAGAGGAGCAGGAACTGAACACGCTTGTGTAAAACTAGCCCAGCTACACAGAAACCCTCTTCAAACCACAGCAGGGGCCATCAGTGTGCAGCGGCCAAAAAAGCTGAGCTAGAAAATAATAGGGAGCAGTGGTTGGTAACAACAGGCATAAAGTCAAGGTGCTTGGAGGCTCATGGCTATGGTGGCCATGAAGGGCAGGTGAGCGGACTGATGCGCACCAGAAGATGTCGTTCAGAGCCACAATGAAGCTTTTATGTCTGAGTATCAGCAGCTCAGATGAAAAGGGAAGCGGATCACTCCTCTCTGAGGCAAAAGTTAGCATGGAGTGCAGCAGGATTCACCCAAAACAGTGTCCTGTAATAACGCTCATAACATAATAACATGGCGAAGAGGAATGAACCATGAGGGTCACCATGCTGGAAAACACCTTTGCAGATGCAGATCCCACTCAAGAAAACAAAAAAAAAGCCCTGGCACAGATTTCCTATGGATCATATGGATCACTGGGCTCGCGGCTCAGCCCGAGGGTTTTGCTATTCCCATCTAGGACCGACAACATATTAAAGCTCTGTCAGACTTTGCTGCCTTTCATGGCACTGCCTGTTCTCCCTTCAGTGCTCAGCTAAAGACCACTCGGGACTTCTGTGTGTAGTTACAGGGGCAGTACCAGAACAGCAGGCATGAGTTGGTGACACAAAGATATCTTCGCCCATCCTGTGCTTGTCTTCTTCAAAAATACACCTTCTCCAGTGCTGGAGCACATTCCTGCTGATCCTGATTCATAAACATCTGTGCTGTCTGGTGGGTTAGGCCATGCCCAAACATTCACTCTGGTGAGCATCTCAGCATGGCTGGAGGAGCCTGTGCATTCCAGTTGCCCTTCCGCTAAGTGCTGGCTAATAATTAGGGAAGACAGCAGGACACCTTAAAAATAATTACTTATTTGCTAAATAAGCAGATTATTTTACACAAATTCACAAAAAAAATGTGAAAAACAAACCCACAAAGTACTGCTGTATGAGTCCTCAAACTGAAATTATTATTTCCTTCTTTTTTTTTTTTTTTTTTTTTTTTTGTAGTGTAGGATGTTTTTGGTCACAGTCATAATAATGCTACTGATAGGAGATGTCCTCTGCTTTTGCAGGGCAGGAACCTTCAGCTGCATGTTTTACATTTTGACTTTGAGGGAAATGAAAGTCTAAGAGGGATGAGGCTGCTGCTGTCACCACGTTCTGGAGAACACTGACAGGAAGAAATGAATAGCATTCCCCAAAACACTGACGAGCTACAGTGCATAAATTTTCCTTTTAAATCCTGTATTCATAAAGAAAGAGAAAGTAACATGACTTTCAGATTTACAGCCTTTTATTTTTCCCTCTATGAATAGGCAGGAGCCTAAGATTTATGTAGATGTTCAGAAGATTATATCTTTGCCTGCATCTTTGCTTGGACATCTGTGATCTTGGAGAGATCTTAAGCACCCCTTTTCTCAAAAAAGAAAAAAAAAATATATATAGTTGCCTTTATATATCAAAAAGCAAGCAAACAAGCCAAACTGGAAAGTCCTTGCAGGCAGACTAACACCCTTGCCATGTAAATGAGCTGCTATCAAGCAGATACCTGAGCAAAGCTTCCCCGTGGCAGAGCGGGAGCAACCTGTGCAAATCTGAGGGATCTGTTGGGGAGCCCTTGATAACAACAGGTCACCAGATAAACGCCAGTGAGGCTGAGCTGAGCAGCAGGAGAGAAAGGAACATTGTAAAGACAGGATGGGGGGAAAAAAAAACCAACAAACCACAAACCAAAGGTTTCCAGGCTGCCTTTGACAGAAATTGATCTGAGCAAATTAAACACTCATGCTATAGTGGTTAGCAGCCTTAGATGTGTTTTTTCTTCTCCCTTTCAAAACGTGAGGTGTCAGTAGGGAGACTAGCATGGGCAGGGAGCCTTTCCTAGGCACTGCTACTGGTGAGCAGAGCAGGGCTGCTCCCAGCTGCAGGCATGAGGAGGGGCACTTGGAGTTGGGAATAGAAGCTTAAAATATAGAAATTACTCCACTGAGGACCTAGGAACAGGTTTTTGGAGTGAGAAGCAGAATTGACACCTTTGGTGAAAATCAGGCAAAACCCCCAAGTCTGGGAAGGAAACTGTTGAATTTATCGCACGGTCCTGAAGTGAAATCCTTGCAAAGGTACCCACAGGGAAACGCTTTCTGATGGGAGCTGTGTGTTGCTACCCATGCCACATACTGTATTCTGGGATCTTATTTCTTTGCACATATTCTTGCTAGCATTACAGATATTAAAAGTCCTTTTTGTGGTTGGGAAATTAAGGTGAATAACTGAACCAACATAAACTACATTTTCTCTGATATACATGGGCATGAAGCCACGAAACAATGTGGGAAGCTAATACCTTTATTCCACATTCCCACAGGCATAGACCAGGGCAGAATTTAAACCTCTGGATTTATAGCAAATAAAATATCAAACTTCCCCTGGACTATGTTGCAGCTGTTTCTCATTCCATCGTGCAGCTGATAAATAGCTAATCTCCTGTTCAGGCCTCTCTATTTAAATAAGCACAGTAAAAAGTTTAGCTATCTCTGGCTGAACTACTTCAGCTGAATATCCTTAGTTCACTGCTTCTGGCAACTATTAAATGCAATTCAGATAAAGTCTGTTTTCTACTAGCATTTGTTTCTCTCTTGACACAGTCGGTATCTGCTCCTGCTAAAAGCTTTCAGACTGGAAGAAAAATCTACTGAAAAATACATTATTTAGTAAGCATAACTAAGCATTGCTAATACAAGGAGGACAGAGGATTCCTTCTGTGTTAACTGTTAACCAGTACTTTGCCATCTGCCTCCAGTCTCACCCTCACCATGTAAACTGATGATTTTGCAGCACTGGGACCAAAAAAGTGAAAAGGAACCACATCTCTCCCTCCAGCAGAGCGGCCAAGCAAGAGCTGCGAGACCCCTTTAGCTTGCTGCCTGTGCTGCCTGCTGGCCGAGCTGCTTTCCGAGCCGGCTCTTGCTGGGTGCAGAAAGCAAAAAATTTGAGGTCAGATGTTACGTGCCCCATCCTTCTGCTAATCACTTGCATTAGAGTGCATTAACACAACTGCACTCGCAGCGAATTAAGTGATCTGTGCAGAGGCACAAAACCAACGGCAGTAATAATACACGTGTATGAAAAACAACGTGATCGCTATCTAATTAATTAATAACCGGTTCCTGATTACAAGGGGGGTATTTGGAGCTAAATATGTCCTTGCCAACACCGACAGGATTAGTTTAGCACTGATTGTATTTTGCAATAAGATGTATAAGTGCAAATAATTGCTTCCACTGTATCATGGAATTAGTCCCATGACAGCTCAGCTGATTACTTCAAGGTTTTATCTGCGTTTTGTAGCTGCAAGATCTGCTACCATTTTGCACCTTGCTAGCCGTGAGCAAAACCCTCTGCTCTGTTTACATGTAGAGCATGTAATGTAGGAGCAGCAGAATCAATACTGGGGAGATATACAGTAACTGCATCACAAAGGTTACCGCGCTTGGAAAATAGCTGATGAAGACTTGAGGTAATGAGCTGAAACATCCTGAAAGTAATTCCTAGCAGCACTAAAGACAATAATATAACTTTGCCTGACATGGGTAATCCTCCACAGACTGAGGGAAGCATAATTTTTTCTGGAAGGGAGTTTTGTGGTCTGCTGAGAGTTTGAGTGAGATATGGGATATACCTTATGAGAGAGGAACGGCTCATAACTCAGGAGAGGTGGAACCTAAATGAAGTCACAGAGGTCGCTCTTACTTTATCACTGGGGAAAATACACTGTGTATATCACTCAGCCTTTTCATACATTTAGTTACTGGGATAATTCTGGCTACAACAAATTATTCTTGGGTTTTTTTTTTTTTCTCATCTTATATCTCATGAACAGAAAGCTTTTAAAACAATTAGAAACAACTGCCCTGAGACTCTTGACCCTGTGAGTCCAAAGCTAGTCTTCTTTACAGATAAGTCTGGTGAAATACATGGGAGCTCTGTGGTTCATGCAGGGAATGGAGCTCCTGGCTAAACAGTTTTTTTTCTTTCAGTACATTTTGCTGCTGCTGCAGCGCATAAGCCAGAAGGGCCAATGAAGCAGTCAGAGAAGTTTGCCCATCCTTTTATCTCCCTTCACGGTAGCAGCCAGTCGTGTGATGTGAATATTTCTGCAGAAGAAATTTTAGTGCACATTTTCAGACTGCTTTCCTAACAAAATTAGCTTTCTGTGATCAGCTTTCTGCTGCTCTCAGTAATCCTTGGGACTGTTCAACTATATTTGATAGCAGCAGATACGTCAAGACACTCAGTCTCTATCTATACAACATAATAATGGAGACTTCATAAAAGCAAGAGCAACCCAAACTAGCCCAGCACAGGGGACAATGCAGTCACCCCCACGGCAGCAGCCAGCAGGCCAGGCAGTGTGTGGGCAAGGCATACCAAGGCATACTGGTGTCTCCCTTTGGTCCTGTTTTGTCTTAACACAGGGGTTGTGCATCCTCTTTTTTTAGAGATATGAGTCTATTGGAGCCTGCAGAATCACAGAGTGTGCAAGAGGAGTATTTGGCTTAGTAAGTGCTTCCCTATAGCTGCATGGAATCAAACTATTTCTTAATTAAAGCCTACACAATGAATCAAATTGGTGTGATCGTGATACTGCCGTGGCTGTGACGTGAAAGAGGTTTTGATATGAGGCACCTCTATTTGTTCCCTTCGGGAGACAGCTGGAGTTTTTCACTTAAAATGGAATTGGTCATGGTGTGGTGGGACTTGTGTAAAACTGTGGGCATCTGGCAGCCTCATGAAGCACCAGTTGTGACCTCAGTATCAGACAGTAAAAGTACTGGCAACACCAGACCCAGACTTGGAGGGTACCACAGGTTCGGCACCACCGAGCTGCACCTGCTCTGAGCACAGGAGCCCGCAGCAGCACAAACCTGGCTCCAGCATAGGCACACCCAGAGCTTGTTCTAAAGCCTCTCCTGTCACATCTTGTCATCTCCTTCCTCCCACACCAGCCCTGAGAGCGCTGTAGGAGCAGTACTGGCATTTGCTGCAAACACAGCATCAATGGGCTGCGGGGACGTCCCACTCCAGTGGCGTGAAATCTCTGCATTTCCCCCAGGGAAGCCTGGCTGCTGTGGACAGCTTAAACTTGCTATAGAGTGGTACACTGCATCCAGAAATCTTGTTTCTAACTTGGGTTTCTAGAGTGTGGGCGCTCTAGCTGCAGTTAGCTATCAGTGTAGGAATACACAATACAAGAAGAGAGCAGATTTCTCTTTTGTATGTTTGGACCTCACTGTACTAATTAATTAATTTCATATAGAACATTTTTCTCTTTTGAGATCTATTGGCCTCTTCTTGCTTTACACTGTAGAGAACAAAGTAGGAGGTCACACTGCAGCAACCACTGGGGCACGGTGCTGCTGACCAGGGAAAGAGCACTCCAGCAGCTTCCCTGGGGATGAAGAGGCTGAGTCCATGTGGTAGTCTGGGACGAAACTGGAAAGGGTGAAAATGAGGGCAGTCACCTCAGTGCTTGATTGGTGGGACCAAAAGGCAGGCAAGAAAAAAGCTTTTTTTTATTTCTACCTCTGTTGGTAACCCAAAATTCATCTGAGCTGAAGAGCATTACCGTAGGAGGTGTGAGCAATGTCATGCTCTTGCAATGCAGTATATGGTTGGCTCAAAGGACTGTTAGTAGTTCTAACAAAGCTATTTCTCCTTCTCCCAAATAGTGAGATAAACTCAGATATAGCATTGTTACACTCCAACATACCTGGTTCTGATTTCTGATTAATTAGCAAAAAACAGAAGGTCGGTAAATGGTTGATTAGAGGTTCGGCTGTAAACTGGAAAAGTAGTAACTCAGATGTCTGTTGATGCATCTGCTCTGGTACATTTGTTAGAGGATAGATGGGGCAGGTGCTAAAATCCTTACGTAGCAAAACTGAAGGCAGTGTCACAGAGGATTAAACAGGAGCACTTGCTGCGCGTGGCAGCGGCGAAGGGGGTTGTAGCGTGTTGGAGAATGGGCAGTCGGCAGTGCGTCTAACGGGCTCGCCTGCAATACATCGAGAGATGAACGAGCTGCCGTCGGGAGGAGACTGAGTAAGTGGGTGTACTGGTTTTGGCTAGGATGGAGTTAATTTTCTTCATAGCAGTTCATACGGTGCTATGTTTTGGATTTGTGACCAAAACAGCGTTGGTAACACGGGGAGGTTTTATCTGTTGCTGAGCATTGGCTCACGCAGAGCCGAGGACTTCTCTGCTCCTCACCCCACCCCACCAGCGAGCAGGCTGGAGGTGGGCAAGGAGTTGGGAGGGGACACGGCTGGGACAGCTGAGCCCAGCTGACCAAAGGGATATCCCAGACCAAAGGGTGTCACGCTCCACATGTAAAGCTGGGGGAAGAAGGAGGAAGGGGGGACGTTCAGAGCTAAGGCGTGAGCAATAGACCTGTCTTCATCTCAGCCCCTGAGTTTTCTCACTTTCACCCTTCTGATTGTCTCCCCCATCCAAGAGGAAGGGAGGGAGAAGGTGGCTGCATGGAGCTGAGCTGCCTGCTGGGGTAAACATGACAGTAGCACTGGGACACGACTGTGGGAAGCACATAAAGTCAGCATTTATGAATCTGCACTGACATTCTGGTTTCCACTGAAACCAGTGGCAAAATTTTGTTCTGTATAGGTTCCATGTCAGAGGACCACATTTGGAGAATATTTAGAAAGAAAAAGACTGAGATACAACAATTGTAAAGCCACGTTGATGGCTTCTCACATAGCTGCCTGGTTTCCATTCATGCCTTGAGGGGCTAATCAATAAAGCATAATTATCTCCTCTGTTTATAGGGTGATGCTTATTCTGTTTGAATCGAGAACTATTGAAAGGCCATGTGAGGAAGACCTGAATGTATGTGTCAGGATCAATTCAGAGTTTAAATTGCTTTTAATGGCTTTTTAATGTCAATGCAGATAGCTCTGAGGGGCCTAAAGAGATGGTGACAAAAAAGTAACTGTCTGTGTCATCAGCTAGTTTTGCTGTTGTAGTTTAAAGGGGTATTGTCAGCTGGAAACCTTGGCAAGGAACTGAGCATAGTACGAAATACAGCACTTTGCATCTTGCTGACACAGCTTGTGATTGCTTTATTTATGTCCTGCTTTGAGTCCCTAGCCTTTGGCTATTTGTTTACTTATTTATTTATTTATTTAAGCTTTGTTTTCCTCACCTGATTGCTGTTCAAAGATTTAAACTCAATCATTCAATCACAGAACAGTTGTGGTTGGAAAGCACCTCTGGAGGTTGTCTACTCCAGCCCCCACTGAAGCAGGATGAGCTAGAGCAAGTTGTCCAGGCCCATGCTCAGCTGTGTTTTGAATAGGACCACAGATGGAGACTCCACAACCTCTCTGGGCAGCCTGCTCCAGTGTTTGACCATGCTCACAGGAAAGAAAAAATTAAAAAAAAAATAATTCTTGTATGAACTTCAGGTTTTTTAATTTGTGACCATTGCCTCTTGTCCAGTCAGTGGGCACTACTGAGAAGAGTCTGGCTCCTTTGCCTTCATTCCCTTGTATCAGGTACTTAGACACATTGACCAGATCCCCCTGAGACTTCTCTTCTCCAGGCTGGACAACCCCATCTCTTGCAGCCTCTTCTCATATGCTCCAGTCTCTTAATCGTCCTAGTGGCCCTTTGTTAGATGCAGTCCAGTATGTCCATATTCCTCTTGTACTGGGGAGCACAACCCTGGACCCAGCACTCCAAATGTGCCTCACTGGTGCTAAGGAGATGGAAAGGCTCAACTTGCTGGCAACACTCTTTCTAAAGCAGCCCGGGAGGCTGTTTGCTGCCTTTGCCATGAAGTCACATGGCTGGTTCGTGATCAGCTTGTTGTCCACTAAGGTCCTTCTCAGCAAATCTGCTTTCCAGCTGGTCAACTCCCAGCCTCTCTGGGTGCCTGGGGTTGTTGCTTCCTAGGTGCAGGACTTGACAGCTCTCCTTGAACTTGCTGTCCACCCATTTCTCCAGACTGTCGAGGTCCCCTTGGATGCCAGCATGACCCTCTGGAGTATCAGCCACTATTTCCAGTGTTCTATCACCAGCACACTTGCTGAGGGTACACTCTGTCCCATCATCCAGATCATTTATGAGGATGTGGGTAGTATTGGACCCAGTGTTGTGCCCCGGGGTACACCAGTAGTGACACGCCCACAACTGGACTTTGTGCCACTGTTCACAAGCCTCTGGTCCCAGTCTTTCAGCCAGTTGTCCGTCCACCTCCCCATCCACTTACCTAACCCATACATTGTCAGCCTGTCTATGATGCTGCTACAGGAGATGGTGTCAAAGGCTTTACTAAAGCCACAGCCAGCAACATCCACTGCTCTCCCCTCATCCACCAAGACAGTCACCTCATATAGAAGGGTATCAGGTGCTCAAGCACAATTTCCCCTTCAGAAATTAATCACAGAATCATCTCGGTTGGAAAAGACCCATGGGATCATTGTGTCCAACCATTCACCCTACTCTACCCCTAGACCATATCCCCCAACACTACATCCAAGCGATTCTTAAACACATCCAGGGATGGCGACTCAACCCCCTCCCTGGGCAGCCTGTTCCAATATCCCACCACTCTTTCCATGAAGAATTTTCTCCTAGCATCCAGTCTAAACCTACCTTGTCTCAGCTTGAAGCCATTCCCTCTGGTTCTGTCACTAACTACCTGAGAGAAGAGACCAGCACCAACCTCTCTACAATGTCCTTTCAGGTAGTTGTAGAGGGTAATGAGGTCTCCCCTCAGCCTCCTCTTCCTCAAACTAAACAGACCTAGCTAGAAGTCCTAATGTGGACTTCTCCCCAGTCTACTTCTTGTCCTTCATGTGTTTGGAAATGCTTTCCAGGAGGATTTTGTTCACCACTTTCCCAGGGACGGAGGTAGTTCCCAGGGTCTTCCTCCTTGCCCTTCACAGTGAGAGGACTGACGTTTTCTCCCCTCCAGTTTTCAGTAGCCACTACCATGGGCAGAAGCAGGATTTTTTCCATTTGGTTTTCCTCTGAGCTGCACGTTACTGAGCTAATTTCAGGAAAAGCTGTTAGAACACTTTCATGGTCAGTGATGTGCTGGAAGCTGGATGAAGAGATCAAAACTTTCCCTTCTGGCCTTACAATCTCTGAGCTTGAAATTACTTGTAATTCTATCAAGTCAAATACAACTGATAAAAAGACAACACCTTTTTTGTAAGTTGATAATGTCCCTTTAGCAGGATTATTTAATAGTCTTAAACACTCTTGCTAATAATGTGTGACAGGCAACTGCAGTGGGAATGCTTCCTGATTGCTCCTTATGCAATATCATGCTGGGCTTGCAGACCCATGCTCTGCTGTTTGTGTTATCTGTACTTCACTTCAGACATGGTTTATTATAGTACTTTAAAAAGGAGAATGAAACATTTTATCATATTTTCCTGCCAAACCCCCAGTGTCTATTTTTTTTTTCTTAAAGAATTGTTTTTATCATCTATCTTTTACTGTGTATCACAGCATTATCTTCACCTGTTAAGGGAAAAAATGAATGGACTTACAGCATGCAACAGACTGACAGCAAATCATAGCATGGATGTTCCCTTCAGAATGACAGTTATACCCTAGACAGCACAGTGACTAAATAACTCATTGTGAGAAACTCCTTTTCACAGACAGTTGTTAAATTGAAGGTATTACCAAAACAGAACGTAAGAATTATTACTTGCTCTGTGGTCATTTTTCTTTAGGTAAGGATATCTGACTCTTTTTCTTTTTTTTTTTTCTTCCCTTCTATAAGAAACAAACTGAAAGAACCAGTCCAGTCCTCAGCATCATTACAGCACCATTATGGTTTATGCTGACCTAGTATTTTCACTATAAATCCTGTTTTCCACTTGTGTCTTGAGATCAGGGTTCATTTGCAGTCCAGGCTTCTTTGGAGGATAATATTTCTTACTGCACTTTGAGGACTGAGCCTAACCCTTTTATTACAGGAGAGTGACATAAAAACAAATGATTTCAGGTGCTTTCTAGTATTGTTCTTTTATTCCTGTAGCAAGGAAGCTGGATCTCAGTTTGAAGTTGAGATTTTTTATAGGTTAGTATCAACATATTCAGAGGAATGGCTTAGTTTATTAAGAAAAGAGACCAATTCTTCATAGTGACTAAATATTCCAAAAAGTTTGCTGTATAAATACAATACAAAAACTTGTGCATCTCTGGTACTCTGAAGTCTGCAAGATGTTCTGTTTCATTAGGAGATCAGCAGCAGAGCAGTAATGCAGATGAGCAGATCTACTTATTTTAAGCTGAGTACTGGTATAATAGATTAACAAAATAGTGTCCACTAAAAAAAAAAGCAATCATAATAATAAAAAGGCAGCTTGCTCCTGCTGAAACACACTGCAGGAGTGCACTGAAATCCACCAGATATGAAGGGTTAACCTAACACCCACAGTAATGGTGCTCAGAAGGCTTTGCTCAGGAACAAGGACAGGATCCCTGCTGCCAGCAGAGCTGGGCGTTGCTGAACAGCTGCTGGGGATGGCGTGCCTGGCTCTGGGGGAGTCATCCTGACCCCAGCTCCAGCTCCTGGTAAGGTCTACGCAGTGCAGCGCAAGGGAAGAAGAGGTGCTTTTAAGCATATTTCCAACACGGAGTCCACCGTGTGCTCAGCAGTTTTTTGGCATCACGCACGGCTGCCTGGGAGCTCTGAAAGCCCCTTTGGCTCCCTGTGCCCTGGAGGTCCTCGCTGTGTGCCGCCATAGTGGGCTTCATGCAAGGGCCCTGGCTGCAGCCCCAGCAGCTGCCAGCTCCTCAGCAGAAGGGAGCACTGCCTGCAGCACCCACAAACACCAGGCTGATCAGACTCCGGTCCAGTCCAGTGCTTGCCAGGACAGCAGCAGATGCTGGCCAGGCTCTGCCAGATCCCTACTGAAAGCCTAGCCCTGTTTAATACTGAATGGAAGGGCTTATTTAAGGCCTTGCTGCATGGCATAAGTCATCTGGACTTCATCAGGGGCTGTTTCTACTGCACATAGTGTGTTGGTTCAGGAAGGTCAGCGTGCAGGGCCAGGAACAGGGGAGGAAGGAGTTCTCCACCATCTCAGCTCTTGTGCTTGGAGGGTGTCCTCTCCCTGGTCACTGGGACAACTCACACTGGCCAACAGACTTTGCTTCACCTGTCAAGTTAGTGCTCAAACACACGAAAACCTGTCCACAGGGTAAGTGGAGTCATCCTCAGGGCTAACCAAGCCTTGTCAGCCCAACTGCTGCTTTCCACAACCTGAAGGTGAAATTAGGATTGACTCTTGCTTAGAAATGAAATAGGGAGGGAGGGGAAAGCTTTCCTTCCTGCCACCCTGCCTTCGTGTAAGTGCTGGACAGTAACACAGCTGCATGGAGGGTTGCGCTTGTTTAGCTTCACACAGAGCTTAAGGGCTGATTTCAGTTCAGCAGGGGAAGTTTTCCTGCACAGACACAACTCAGGTCTGTAGAACATCCCTGGGCTCTTCCCCTGCTCCGAGCCGGATGGAATTCTCTAGCGCTGGGGTAAGCGACTACACGAGGTGCAGGCCAGTGCCAAGTCAGGCCAGCTGACTGGCTCTGATAAAACCTGTATTCTGCCTCCTTCTTCGCATACCCCTTCATTTTATTTTACCTTTTTTCAGATACTTGTGTTGAAATGACATCAGGATCCTCTTTTCCTCTAGCAAAGATTAGGGACAGAGCGAGACTGAGAAGGCTGTTTGCAAAACTGTCAAGAACACAAAGCAGTCCGAGTGTAAAATCTATTCACTTTCTGCCACTGATGGGTATAATCAGAAAATATTTTTCATTCATCTGTCAAAAAAGTTAGAGCTATTTACACACACATATATCTGCAGAATGCACGGTGTGATTTGGCATAGCCGCTTTAATCGCGTGCATTTCAGATCTAACCCACTTGTAGCTCCCCAGCTGGGTGTGTAGGACATCTGTCTCGAGTGTGGGCTGATAATAAGCATCAAGAATCTTCCCTCCAGATCCCACATCACTGCCTGGACGAGGGGCTGATTTGCCTGGGGCTTTCATGTGAGGCTTTCGCTGGAGGCAAAAGCAGTTCCCTGTGCGGAGGAGCCCCCCGCACCGCACAAAGCAGCCACTTCTGGGGGTGAAGCTCTGCAACTAGAGCCAGAGCTTGGCTGTCAGGAGAATTGTCTTTTTTCTTCCCAAAAATACGCGTACCAAGAAATGATAAATGAGCACAGAAGCTGTCGTGATACCATTATTGTCCAAACAAAGGCAGAGGACATGTTCTGTCAGACTCCTCTGTAAAATTTGTGTGGCTTTATCATGATTTTAAAGCAAAGCAAAAAGGCGTCTGCTGCCCCAGCACAACACATGGAGAGTGGTAGAAATGCACAGAATAGTTTTTTGAGACCTGTGGAACCGGCAAAAAGTCAGTAAAAGAAGAAACGGTGCCCGTTTGTAAACAGGAGATCATTTTATATCCTATGTTTATACCCATAAAAATATTTCCATTCCTGTTTCAACACCAACAGGGAGAAATAGCTTGAATCTAATGGCGTGGTGTTAACCAGATGAAAAACAGCTTTGCTGTAATTGATTTTGCTGAATTTCACACACATGTGTATATACTTGTAACTGCAGAGGGATACAAGAGGCAAACTTGCAAGGTAAACTCATTTTCTAGAATAAACCTATATAAATAAACCTGTATAAATAAACCTATATGATAAACCTATATAGTAAATGA
>JANIJG010009323.1:46588-58126 GCA_024611175.1 Megaceryle torquata | reverse complement strand
GCAGGCAGAGGCGACGTAGCGTGGGCAAACCACTGCTCACCCTGGAGACGCCTCAACTGCCACCCCGTTCCTTACACCTCCGCTTGTTTGCAATGCCTTTCTCTACCCGGGGGGAATATTCGGTCAGATGCCTGTAGAAATTCTCAAATTAATTTGTTTTTTGGGGGGAGTCAGGGGGATTTAAGTGAAGGGGGTTTTATTTGTGTTTATTTCTCCCCTCCAAGCTGCCTTTCATTGCGCATTTACTAGTTCTGGAAGACAACACCCTGCTGACACTTAGAGAAGCATCAGTGAATAAAGTCTGTTGTACAGGCTGCAAAGCCATCTGGACTTTCTACTGAAAAGGTTGGACATGGTTTTAGGCAAGATTTTATCACATCTGAAAAAAAAAAACTTCTGCACTCAGTACCTCTTCCAAGGTTGATGTCAGATTTTTTCTTTCTTTCTTTTTTTTTTTGTCGATTGCAAAAGAAAAAAAAAATTGACAAACAGTTGGAAGGCAGTAAGGATGGAGATATAAATCTCTAGAGGAAGCTTTGTCAAAGGTAGTGGAGTATAAACAAAAAATAAATTAGTTTTAGTGTTATCAGAAACTGGACAGACTTTGATTTGTATAATAGTTTGTCTGGGTTTCCAGACCACCTAGACAATGCTTCTGTGAGGCTAAACACAGACTGACTCCCCAGAAGAGATGGGGGAAATGGTTAAACACCTAATCACAGCAGCAGGAGGGATGAAGAAAGACAAGAAGACGAAGGTGTGATGGCAGCCTTGAAGTCCTTCACTTTTTTTGCTTTTACCATTTTCAGGGTGCCCAAGCAGCATGTTTTGCTTTACTGTCCATATTAGTCAAGCCTTGAGCCCAGGAGCACACAGCCCTTGGCAGGAGGGTGTCACAGGCTAAAAAGGGTAGCACGAGGCTTGTGTGCCAGCTGCTCCGTGCTGAGGAGCCCCATGTGCCGAGCGCTGAAATTTGTTGGAGTGCCCTTTAGGCTGCGTGCCTCTTAGCAAGCGAGCTAACAACCAGCACTTACCTTAAAAACACAGACTGGTGACAGTTTTGTTTGTTCTGAGATGTGAGTATGGAGCTGGTTATTCCTCTCTTCTCTTGGGAATTGCTGTCTGAATCTGGGGAGGTTCTTTCTTACCCCGTGGCTGTACACAGGAGCCCGGATGTGTAAAACCAGACACCTTAGAGATCCTGGGAAGTATCCTTCCAGAAGGATGGTGTGCTGATTAGAGAAATGTATTCATATTTGTATTATGTCTTTTTATTTGTTGCTGTAAAGGAAGAATGGCACATTGTATTTCCTGTCTTTGACACTGACCCAACTGAGCAAAATATCAAAGGTGGTTTACTCTCGATTTAATCATCAATTATATAAGATTAAATATATTTGCCTATCTGACATTAATTTGATAAGGTTTGGTCAATTTGAAGGTAAACTGGGAGGTTTGTGCAAGTACCTAAAAAAATTGAAATAATCGTTTTTAATTTAATTACTGGGTTTATCCGTTTATGCTTGGTCTTTTTCTTCCCAATAAGTTCTTTTACTGTCCATGATGAATAAGTCACTTAAAGCGACTTTCTCATGATGAGGAATTTTCCTTAGAGGTTTGATTTGCTGTAATAAATCTGAGCTGTAGGTGAAAGCTATAATATTGCACTTCACCTGTGGGCAGATCCTTTCCACCCCTCTGACAGATATGGTCCCAAGGGAAGGTCGTCCTGTGGATGACAGCCCACAGAGTGCTACGCCGCGGTCTTCTGGCCTCTTGCTCAGTCCTTCCTTGGGTTCTCGCTTAAAGAGATGTCTGCTGAGGTGACGGGCCTTGCCCAAGAGTGTTGTCACAGGGATTAAAAAGACCATTCCCAGGTTCTAGGTGGGGACACTTGCTTGGGTGGAGGGCAGGGTGGTGGGGAAGTCCTATTTCATTTTTAGAGCATGGGCTAAAAGTAATGCTGAACTTTTATCTTCAGATGCAAGTTCTTGGCAGATTTAAAACAGTAAAACTGTGTCTGAATTTCAGCAGTGCTATGTTAATTACTTGTGTTTTGTCCAGTAAGGGACAGCAAGTCAGGGAGGGACTGGTTTTAGCCCTGGTCCCAGGCACAGACCAGTCCCAGTGGGCTCTGCTGGATTCAGCCGAAATCACGGTTCTGCCTCTCCTGGCACAAAGCCATTGTAGGTGATGAGAACTGTCCCTGCTAATTACACATTTGAGGAGAAGCCCAGAGAAGGGCGAGGTCACGTGAAGTGTAGATTGCCTTACCACTCCTCCCAGCCACGGGAAAGGTTGTTAGCAAGGTTACAGTTGGATTTTGAGAATCATTACAGCAAATGACAGCGAGATCTTTAACAACAAGAAAGGAAAAATTCCAGTGTCTGTACAGTAATTGCCACGTGGTGTATTATGTGCTTTGCTCTGCAGTGATTCAGAAAGTTGAATTGTGCAGTGCCTTGCTGGGATCAGCAGTTCAGAATAGATTGAATTTGTTTTGGACATTGCCTGCACCCTGCTTTATCTAACAAAGCATATGTGTGATGGGGAAGGCTCTTAATAGCGTAGCCCCTTAATGAGAACCATCAACACACAGGCATAGATTTTCAAAGTGATGCTCAAGGGATTTGAGCGAGCACTGATCTCTCCCTGCTTTGAACATTTACCCAAGAGCTGCTAACTGGTTAGGCTTTGGGAAGAGAGTGGACCTCGAACGGCCAGGAGTATTGTATGTGACGAGGGCTCTGCCACCGTTACTTTCCAAAGGATATTCGTTTTAATGCACCAAAGAAATACAAAGCGAGGAAACAGAAAACCGAAAGGACATTTCTCAGCTAAAGCACTGATTTTATTAAGGAGAGATGCCTCATAATATGAATCTAAAATCTAGTTTTTCATAGAGAGCCTTTTTACAGAGTTAACCATTCCTAGGCACTGGCGGCTGTACAGAGCTTTTATCTAGTTCAAGAAAACCCATTCGTGCTAATTCAATATCTGTAGTGTACAACAGCTTGACACCTGAGGCTTGTCCTAAAGCAGGCGCAAGGCTGCAAAGTCAACACTGCTTCATTGCTTTGAATTATTCAGCACTTGCAGCCAACCTTATGTGTGCCTCTGTAGGAAGAAGGCTTTTGGGTTAAGGATCAGTAGAAGAAAAGAAAATAGGCAAACACCCAACCCCTCCTTTCTGGTGTTTGTTAGCAGGTGCAGTATTGACTTCAAGAATGATTCTGCAAAATTGGTATGGACATTCTTCATTACCGGAGCGCTAAGTGCAGAGCTGGATTCAGGAGAAGCAAAGCTGGAAACTTAGCATGGCCTCCTTTAGGGAACAACTGTTCATCGTGGTGGAAAAGCTCGTTTCCCCTAAATTCATTGGAACGGTACTTATCGGTAGCATCTTTTTAGAGCAAGATGAATGCAGACGGCAATGAATCAACCTCAAATAGAGGGGCTCATCTGTTAGCATCCTAACATTAACACACTAATGTGAATTTAAAGATTCTAATTAAACCTACATGCAAAATGTTTTCCTACTAAATAGAAAACTAGTTTTTTGGAGGAGCTGGAGCGTTTGGATTTGACAGCATTTCTTTTTTCAATAGTATGCTTATTTTATGTGTTCTATTTTCTTTCAGTCACTCCAGGGGTTTCTGAAACAAATAAAAAGATACATTATATTAAGTTTGATTGATTCCCTGTAGTGGAGGGGATATATTGAGAAAACAGGCCAATTTTTTTTTTCATTGAGCTTGGAGAATAAATTCCCGCTTGATCTTTGTAGTTCCTACTGTTGCTACAGATTTCTCTTGAGATATTTAACATTGATTAATCTCATTTACAGGATCACGTAGTTGTACTCATGTACAAATTCAGAAGCTTTTTCATTATAGCCAAACTCACATCATAGCTATCAGTTTCTAAATGCCAAATGCCCCAATGGAACTTGGGTTTCACATTCTCATTTCATACTGGGCATTTGTGACGCCCCAATGAAACTTGGGTTTGAAATTCTCATTTCATATTGGGCATTCATGTAGATGAAAAAATCAACATTTTAAGAAAATTTCAGCAAATCTGGACACTATACCTCTTTGCTAGTCATGACTGAAAATCTCACTGAGGAGATTTAAAAGAAAGTTTACTGGGAGACTTTTGTGTTCCCTAGTAAAAAAGTTTCAGATGCAGTGGAGGACATTCACCTTGCATTTAGCCCCTCAAGAAACATCACAAGGGAGAAGTCTGCTGCAGCCTTTTAATCATTGCTGGAGCATATGCTGGATATATGAACAGCTCATCAAGATCTGATAAAATGTTTTTTAGCAGACCCCACACTCATTATAACAGAGTCAAAACTGAAACCTGAAGAAGTCGTTAGGAAACCTCCCAGACATAAAGGTGGTGAGATTCACTAAAGATGGACCTTAATTAATATTCCCACTCCACCTCTGTCTCATCTTAATTTCTCTGTGCGTGCTCTATCCTCCCAAACCCAGCACAGGCCCTGGCCATCATTTTCATAAAGTCCTAGGTTTACCGGGAAACCCAGAAAACAATTGGGTGGGAGAAGGAATTTTCTATTCTGACTCCCATTCTGGGGTCTTGCAGGGCATTTTGTTGTGCTTCCATCTGCCACACAGGACTGTCTTCAAAGTCTGCCTCATACTGCAGCCAGCACAGTGCTGACATTCAGTAAATGATCACTAACGAGACGAGTGACGGCATGGAGGCAAATATATTTTGTGGGGCCTGAGAAATTAGCAGAGCAATCAACCCCTAGCCAGGGTGAGGGGAGGAGAGGGGAGTAGCCAGCAAATAGTCACTTTGAACCCAGGAATCCTTTGCACAGTCGGGATGAGTTGGCCAAGCAAGCTGAGGTCAGCCAAGCCAGCGAGGAGCCTTCGTGAATGCAGAGCAGATTCAGGACGCTTGATGATTACAGAAATAAGGAATTCACTGTGGTAGCTCAGAATCATACATACCTAGAACTTTTGTAATACAACTGTGAACAGACAGGGGGATTGGTGATTCAATTTTTGACCGAATCGATGGGAGCTGTTGATCCTCCCCATCAGTCTTGATAAGAAAACAATGAGGATATTCCGTGGTATAAGTGCATTATTGGAATTTTCATTAGAAGCTCCATGTGGGAACGTGTACCCAGGTCCTGCAAGTGCAGCACGTACCCAATCCCCTCTGAGAAGCATGAATGAGACCTCTCTGCATCGGGTTGTACTTAAGATATATGAATGCAGCCGGCTGAAATGAAAATATATAGCCAGACAAAATAAAACCACGTCCACCTAAGATAGAACAAAGCCCATGTACACTGGCCCTGAGGAATAAGCCAAAAGCAGACATAATGATCAATACTGTAGGAGTTATGATCAGAGAGAAATAATTACTGCACATCTCAAGGAAAGAAGCACAATGAATTCCCTGGCAGTGCCTTGTTCTTTGAGTAATACTCTGCCGAAGGAAGGCTGAGTTATGAGGGGCTGTGGGCTGCAGCCTCAAGTCTGGCTGCAGAAGTGCTCCCATGGCCCTGCCTGGAGAGTCTCCCCACCATTAATGCCATTTGCCTCACAGTTCTCTAGAGAGGTAGGTGAAAACCATCTCCTTTTGCCCCTGGAGAACTGAGATTCACGGCAAGACAAGTGGTTTACACCAAGGCTGCCACCGAATCGGGGCAAGGGAAGAACCCATCCTGCAACCCACTGCCTATGACCTGCTGCCCTCCTCCCTTCCACATCACCCCAGCCTTTCTGTTCCTCTAGGTCCTTGTTCAGCCCTTTCCCCTGTGCTGGAGGAGCCCCCGGTGTTAAATTGATGCTAGAAGACTGATGGTGGCGGGCAGCCCACAACCCTCAGCTATTTCTCTTCTCAAGGCTGTGTCTTGAAGGTGATGTAGTACCTGGGAAGAGCCTGACTAATTCATTGGCTTGAGGGTACAACCACTTAGCGATGAATCTCCAACTAGCTACAGCAAACTTATTTACAAGCCTGGAAAAAAAGTGTGTTGTGTAGCGATTCGCTGCACACCCTGACCAGGAGCAGCACTTCAAGACTGATATTCTCTGTGCTGTATTTTCCTTCCCTCCCATCTGTACAGTGAGATTTCCCTGCAGGAAAACAAACTGCCACTGTCAATGAGCGCTTGTTTCCCCCTCAGCCAGTACACAGGACTAGGTGTCCATCTCCTCTTATCTGTGGAGGGAGTTGTGAACTTAATTCAACCTGATCCCCCTTCATTGTGTTCAACACTTACCCCCAGATGTCAATAATTTCCTGGAAAATAAAGTACTTGGGAGACAGGAGCAACAGAGCCCTTGGTGATATCTGTATAGCAGAATATTTCTTCCCATCCATATGCAAATCTAACCTTTCTGATATTTCAACCCTATAAACCCTAAGACAGGATTTCAATAGAAAATGTTTACTAAAGGCTTTCTCCTTTATAATCTATTGATTTTAATATCCTTACTACTCCTGTTGAATGTCAGTTTTACCCTGAAGACTCCCACTGCAAACTTGAACACATTTAATTATTTATACCATTTGAAATATTAGTGCTGAGAAATGACTAAAAGTTTTTGGTTCTGTAGTGGTGTGATGTAAAGTTTGATTTTCCTTTGCGAATAACACAAGTAATTTGATATGGTAATCAAGGGAAGATGAACACTTCAGACAGCACAGTGCAGGTTTAATAGTAATGACATCTATTTTTCATTTTTCCAGACTCTGGGTGTATGTTAAAATATAGCTCATTAAGTACTGCAGTATCTCACAGTTTTTTTCACAGGGAAAAGGTTTTTTTCTTCTGCCTTTCTTCTGCCAGGCAACTGAAGAAGTAACTGTGGCTCCCACCAGTGACAGTAGTCCTTTAGGAAATGTGTGTGGCTTGAGTGGAACCGAAATTTACCCCTCCATGTGGCTCTAGTGGTCTCGTTTGCCTTACTCATATAGCTCACTCTGTTAGTAAGACTGAGCAAAGTTTTGATCTGAAAGAAATTGTCTGTGACATAAATATTGTTTGTACAGAAAAATGTCAGCGAGGGCCCGTGACAGCCCAGCTTTTGATAGCGGGTGAACCGAAGCAGGGGATTTGAAAGAAACTCAGTGCTTGGAAGGTCAGTTCTTCCCCAGGGTCACATTTTTTTTCCTCCCAGTATGCAGGCAAAGTCAGCGTGGTTGAGACCACCCCGCCTGGCCAGGTCAGGGGCATGCTCGAAGTTGCTGGCTGGAGCATCTTTGAGTCAGGCAAACGTCCACTGGCTTCAGTGGCACTTTGCATCAGACTCCAGTTTTCCAAGGAGATTTAGGACCCAAACATAAGTCCCCGCTATGTCCAGCAGTCAAGTGGCTTTTGAGCACTTTTCTTTATATTCCATGAAAATAGGCAAAAATGTTCAGAGTTCTGACTGTCAGGATCTTTCTCTTTTCTTCTGCCCTGTCCCCCTGCCCCAAGCTGCGATTGCTCTGCCAGAACATGGTCGGTGCAACTGCGTGCACCTCTGGTGATTGCACTGAATTTTCCTTTCACCAGTTTTTACTGTTCTGTTTCGCCTATCTTCTGAAATTTTCCCTTTTCCTGCTACCAACACGACATTCGTTCAGAACCTGCCATGATGTATTTGACTCCGGAATTTACTCCAGATGGAAGTTTTTATTTTCATCCACATCTATCACTATGAACTGTGGTACCACCAAACACAACTTTCCTCTGAGATTAATTGTTTTGATAATAGAGAATAACAAAAGAATGGTTCCTTTTGTGTATGGTTTTTAAGTTATTTGTGATGGCAGATACCATAGTGTAGCCTAAATCCCATAAGTGACCCAGGCTCAGAGTAGCCACCAGTAGTTGGATTTTTTGGGTTTATATCCTATCAGGAATGATCAGCTGGATATGTATCGTTGGTATCCTAGGATTATTGTTTAATAGTAAAACAAGTAAATATCTGGAAGGAAATCTATGGTTCTAAAGTGAGCAGGGGTAACTGTATCAGCTCTTATCTCCATCTTATCTGTCCTGTATCATTAGGTGTATTTGTAACCAGTTTTATCTGTGTAAAGCCATTGAAATCCAGTCTACAGGCTCTGTATACGCAGAAATGCTGCCGCTGATTTCAGTGCACGTGAACGGATCAGGCCAAATAGCTGCTTTGCTGTGTGTTAGGGAAGGACCTCTTGTAATTTATGGGTATAGGTCAGGAAACTAAGTCCATACCCAGCTCTGCCACCAGGTCAGCTCTCAGGGATGGATTATCCAAGGCCCTGCAATTACTGTGCGTTACGTGCATCAACCTTTAGGGTATCAAATCCCAGACAGGGCTGAGCTGTGCATCCCTTGACTTCGTATTTCTCTCACAAACAGACTGTTCCTTTTCCTCCTTTCCATTGTACTTTGGAAGGTTCATCTGGAAACCTGGGGCAATGTGATAGGCTGTAAATAACTGTCAGATGAGACGCTGTGTTTTGGGTTGTTCTTCCTGCCTCCTACTTGTATTCATGTGCCACTCCTTTGCTTCTGTGAGTTTCACTGGCATCCTTTTAGGCAATGGATTCAAGACCAAAAGTACTCGCCTGACTTATTTTAGCTGAGGCCTCACATTTAATGGATTTGCTGTTCTTTAATGTCCCAGGTTACTCCTGGAGATCAGCGAATGCCGGATTCCTTATCGTCCCCAAACGTTATCTGAAGTCATGTCGTTATTTTGCCTTTAGTGAGTCTCTTTCCTCTCTGGCTTTGGAACCTACTGCCAAATGAAGTAAAGAAAGCTCTGACTGTGGGGATTTCTAAATCCAAGGTTAAAAGTTATTTGTTCTATTTAGCATTTTAAAAATTATTCTTTTAGGAATTGTATGTGCCTCTGAGCTAATTAACTCTTAATGAGCACAAAATGCCCTGGGATGCAGATTTGGAGGGTATGCTAGAAATGTGGGCATGGATTGGACTGAAATACTGCAGGAGATGAAATTTATGATTTGATTCTTTTTTTAAATGATGGTGTAGATAGTTTTATTGCTACACTCTTTTTTTTTTTTTTTTCCCCCTTTCTTTCTAGTCTAAATAAAGCTGATCAGATTTTTCAGTCCACCATATGGGACCCAGTTCTATCAGTCCTGCAAATACACTTTAGTTTTCCGTTACGGATGAAGTCACTCTTTAGTAGGGAAAACAAGTTTAGAAACAAACTTTCCTATTATGAAAGACAGGCAGTGTTCCAGCACTGAGCACTTAGCCAGAGCATCAAGAAATCAGAACACCTGGCTGTGCCCAGCTCCGTGCTATTCCCCTGGACCAGTCAGTCCCTCACCCTCTTAGTGCCTTCACTCATTCATCTGTAAAACGACTATAATTGCATTTATATCACAAGGGTGCCTTGATGCTTGACAAATGAGAATTGACCCAAAATTCATCCTTTAGAAGCAAAGTATTGCTCATACAGTGGTTGGGGACAACTAGATTAGAAGAGGTATAAATGCAGTCAAAGAGAAATTCCATTTAGGAACTGTCAAACTGTTCTTGATAATTTTTCTTAGTTTTCATCTAATTCTAGTGTAGAATTTTGCATGCATCTCCCAGAAAGGGTTTATATGCCTCTCCCCTTCTTTTGCAACAAGCCAGCGTATTTTATACCATGTTATATCAAACTGCCTTCTTGGGAAGACGTTTTGTTCCCTGAGTAATACCTCAGAAAGCTTCACTTAGCAAAACAAAGAAAAAATATTGCATCAAAGAAATGTTGTCCTCTATGTATCTGAGCAAATTGCAATCACTTACGAGGATTGCACGTGGAAAAATTTTCCAGGTTTTATGAAAAGGAGGTTGCCTAATTAGTATGTTTCATTTAATTAGATTTTTTTTTTTCAATTTGCTATAATGATGTTTAAAAATTAAGCCAACTTTCTGCAACAAACTGCAGAAACATATGGTGTACAGCCTGCAGAGACTCTCAGTGGTAGTAGCATTACTGATAATATTTGTGAATTAGAATCTGCTTTCCTCTGAAAAATAGCTGTATGTTCTCCCAATTTAAAATACTGTGTTTTCACCAACATGTTTTCATCACCGTTAAGGGTTTGGGGAGAAAAGGAACGTATCTGATCTTAAATACATTTCCTTCTTTCTGCATGGCCATGGATCCTTCAGGGTGAGGGAGACTTGAGTGTGAGACTCAGCCTCCTCTCTGCACGTGCCACGAACCCACCTAAAGAGACCAGGTGAATTCAAGGGGGCTTGTTTTACCAGGACCAACCTGCAGGTAGCTTAGCCCAACACCGGGAGAAAAACTGGAACTGTTGCTTGGTCCAGCCACTTTTCCTACCAGAGGTGTGATCACTGGGGCTAACCAGGTTACAGGATGCCAGGAGGTCCCCTGTCAGCGCCCCAGAGTGAGCTCCAGTCCCAAGGACCTGCTCCCAGAAGGGTTTGTAGGTACAGCTTGGGTTCCCATAGGAAATCATACAGCTAAAAATAACTGATTGGATCTTCCTTTTTTACGTGGCAAAGCACTTTAAGAACAGCTCATGTTCACAAAGAGCATTCCTCCGAGTTCTCTCTAATGTCTGCTCAAAGGCTCTGTGCCAAACAAAGTGCAGAGATTAAGTAAATTAAAAGATACTGAACATTGTGGTGGGGAAACGGTCCAAGTCGTGGCGTTCTCAGGAGCACCAGTGCTGTCTTAGGATCACATTCATCCGTACCCAACCTGCAGAATTCACTTTCTAGACCTTTTACCCTTCTTGGCTTCAGTCACCGACTTGCCAAGGCTCTCCCTGATGACTGGACTCACTCAAACCAGAGGGTTCAGACCACACAGACTCTAGAGCCCAGTCCATGAGAAAATTTGACCTTTCAACAAAGCTGCCATGCTCGGGAGGAGACCTGGCAGGCCAGTCCTTTAACACCACTGCACACCAGCGATCTCAAGCAAGCAGGGTCTTTGGTAGCTATACATGCAGAGGCTCCCCTTCCCTTCCTCACAGTATCTGCTGAGGTGGAAGCCAGACAGACCATGGTGCTCCTCGGACAGCATTAAACACAGCCCAGATTCCTGAGCCAGTTGTTTTACCTCAGTAGCTGTGGGTCAGTAAAAGCTCACCTTGAATGTAGACATAGATGGTCCTTACCTATAAGTGAGGCCTCGGCTCAGCTCTCAGGCTTCAGTGGGTTAATGGAAATAAGTGGTTTGGTGGGACGCACACCCACCCTTTCAACTCAGTACAATAAAGTGCTTTAGGGACCAACAAGTTTCCCCTTAAGGAGGCTGGAAAAAAGTCAACCTTGAAGTCTTCTCCCTTTCCCACTAATCCCAGTCAGTAGGAGTCTCTAGCTTTAATTCCATTAATTTGGCCATTTCTGAGGGTGCTGTGGGTGGTCGACAGAGAGATGCTGCTTTTATCTTTGCTTGAGTTGGTCATGTCTCATTCTGAAAGGGACCTCTCAGCGGCTGACAGCAGGTGACTAACCTGCAGAAACGCCCAGGTCCCTCCATCAAAGAAGTGAAAAAATTCTTTCTGACTGTGTCT